>QNGE01005890.1:0-37589 GCA_008508345.1 Paragonimus westermani
TGACAGACTAATCCGAATCGGATGCCGCCAACCGTGTGTGTTATCAATAAAGCAGGAAACACACGGTCAACAGAATTCGTATCAAGGCGTATGTTAACATTGTGGAAAATGGCATTTTGCACGAGTTTGCAAATTTCTAAATCAAACTTGCAAAACATATGGGAAACATGTACATAAAGAAGTTAACTGTCGGACAACATCTTCATCCATGCGTTTACGAGGGCCAGAGAGACGTCCACCTATTATGACAGTCGATCTGGCGTTGTTTTCGTCATATTTGTTGGTGATATTTCATGTAACAGAAGATGTGTTAACATTTTACCGAGTGGTACGAAAGTGCGCCTACGAGTGGGTATGGCCTCTGACATCACACTTATCTCAAAGAAAACATGGCATTATTTGCACAGACGTGCAGATCGGTCACGTGACAGGGAACGTCTCGGTAAATAAAATTCCATCTATTGGAAAGTTGAAATGTGGGTTTCAACTTGGCAATCTACGTGCTATTGGTATCTGTTACATCGTAAATTATCTTAAGTTGAATTTATTGGGTATAGACTAGACTGGATTCAGACTGTCGTGAAGGCCGCCCAGGTAATGAAATTATTAGGCCGGTCTGTTTTAGACCAAAAACGCGGTTGGCGCACAGCTTGTTTGCTCGGGAAACCAGAACATCGGTTATCCGCTTCAACAGGACTACAAACAAAACACTCATCTGCCTAAGACACTGGTCTCAGAACGCCACTGTTCCTATGGTCGCCGATGTTCAGTTCCTTTATGTACCAAGAACCATTTCATGCGATCCCGCACTTTAATGCCTCTTCTTGTACTTTCCCTGCGGCTATTTTGACGACAAAATGCTCTTGTCTCAATAATGAATGGCAGTGATGGGAGTATTTTAGTGCGTTCGCCCGTCCTGACTACAAGCCTGTCAGAAGCAAAGGTCGTTTGTTGACGAAGACTCAAAGGCAATAATGATTTCACAATTGCAGGGACAGTATGTTAACTTTTTTGTAGATGATTTTGGTCAGTGTATATAGGCACGGGCTACCTTGTACCGTCGCTCAGGTACAGAACCACTGTTCTGTCCTAAAAATTCCGGTCCCGTGTGCAGTGAACGCTTCGCTGAAGGATGAGTTGAATCGGCCGGGAAGAATGGGAGTTATCAGTCAGGTAGAACATTTTGTTTTGGGCTACACCCACAGTAGCAATAAAAGAGGCGTATGGGTCTCTACGGTTATGCCCCGACTTCTCAACTGGTCTAAACGATACATTGGAGACTCATCAGTATCCGCTGTCTGCCCTCGGGGACCTGTAAACGAAGCTAGATTTTTTCTAAGATCATTTTTTCCGGACCTATCTGCAAGCAGAAGTGGACACATGCAGTAAGCAGTTTCTAACCGTTTACACGCATCACGGACAGTGCTAGTTCAACCGCCTACCATTCGGTATGAAGTGTCCTCCAGCGATCTATCAGCGAATCATGCACACGATGCTAGCTGGGTTGACGCATACAATGGCTTACTTGGACGAAATTATTATTGCTAATGCCATAGTGGAAGATCATCAGTCACACCTTGCCACGGTTTTTAAATGCACTGAAGAATATGGTTGCCACGTCAAGTCCAACAAATGCTCCTTCTTCATGGAAAGTATTCAATACCTGGGTTTCGTTATTGATCTGCTAACAGATAAGACTATCCTCCAATTGTTCCTAGGTCCTTTAAACTATCACAATAATTTTGTGTCCCATATGCACGATGTTTTTGAATCATTGAATCATTTACTTATGAAGGATCGCCCATAGTCACTTATTTCGAACTAAAGTAGCCACATAAAGCTGGCCTTAACTTCTCTGTGGGTTATTGAATCGGTGATCTAACCAGCACGAAGCATGTTCAACTAGACGACTATAGAACAACGAGTAAGTGGTTATTCTGAGAATAACACACACACACACCCGTTGTTCTGTCACTACTACCCTATTAAACCACACAAGCAGTTAATTAGCGTGCCTGACCACGTAAACAACTCATCTGTCTGTGTGGTTCACACTAGGAAGCAGCCCTATGCCCAGGTGTCCACCAAAAATCTGCCGTAGCATCAGGGGCTTACTGGTTTGTTGCTCTTTAAAGAAGAACGAGCAAAGACTAGGCACCGATCAAAATCCACTCCAAACAGAAACGCATACCAACCATTGAAATGGATACACAACTTCGGAGACTTCCAGACAAGGAATATTCTTTTATCATGTTGCCAATGGAAGTTGGATTTGCCATGAGATTAGGCGACCAACTGATCCTTGCTTTCTGTTTCTTGTCTCACAGAAGATGAAGTATTTGTCGAATGCCCGAATATCATTTCCACAGTAAGTAAACACCATCCGGTTACTTAGCGCATAATCGGAAAAGAACCGTTTTGATTCTCCTGGTTTCCAGAAGACACCTGTCTATTGTGTTAGTAAATAATTTAAGAAAAACACATCAGTGTAAATGCATGGAAAAAAGCCGTTTCCCGAAACGTGCTACTCAGGAGTGTATGGTTATCTCAGCAGGAGTTATTATATGCATATATTATCCAGATTTTACTTCTCTTACACGTCACAAGTGCAAAGTTGGTCGAAATTGCTTGATTATCGATTAATGTTCGTGGCTTTTGCATGATAAGTTCAGAACCATCAGAGGTTAATTGAATCCTTCATAGTCCTAGGGAACTCACTGATTTCGTGTAGCCATAATCTACGTCAAACAATTGTAACTGTGCATTGGAACGTGGAAGAAAAGATCTTGCAGTAAACGAATTGAGTTAACCTCACAGAATACAGAACACAGAATACATGTACGCATACATGATGGAATTACCATGCTATTCTGGTTGAATGTCGGGAAATTTCTGGCATTACAACCATTCACCCCCATTGGCCTTGCTTCCTGGTTTGTTTGAAAGCTGTGTTTTGCCGTCCAATGTGGTAGTGACCTAGTGTGACCTGTTGCTTCGTCCCATTGTCAGATATTGATCCGTGAATGTAGTGCCTCCTCCCTTTCGTGTCGAAAGCGAATTAGACTTCTGAAACGATGTGCCAGTTCACGTCCCATGATTCGATTCACCCTATTTTGAGTTGGCTTCGTTCATGCGCATTTTCATCTACGTTGCAGATTCGCCACGTAGCAGATTTACGGGATGGTAACAGTTTTCGGTCTTCCGTCGTTACCTATTAGGTGAATTAGTTGTCTGGTTCTCTACCACACATGTGACTCAACTCATAGATGACCTTTACCAGAACGCCTCTGGTGGACACGTCACGCACACGAAACTGTAGTGACACAAACCAGTTTACACTTGAACCCAAAAATGCAATCGATTATTATGATTGTGAATTAAAATAAGAAGCTTTTGAAACTTTAGATTCACCTGTTATCAGACGGCAAAGTAGTGTGCACGAATATGTCCTAGTAATACGGGTTCCTACGGAAACCACAGTTTTTAGATAATGAGGTCGAACGACAAGTATCTTACGAATTTTAACGGTAACACTTCGTGCACGATGACCGCACATGCACATGCAACTTGATTGCTAGGAGCGTACGGTTGACTGAATCCGTTTTCGGATCAGCCTCTTACCGTGGGTAAAGACACAGGATGCAGGCGTGCGAAATTCATACACACAGAATTGAGTACGACTATTTGTGATTCTGATTATACACCTCTTATCCCAATAGGAATAAAACCAGTTGTTCGACTGGAAGTTTTTGCAGTTCACCAAGCCAATTATTGGGACTACCCAGAAAAAAGCGAAATAGAATTCAATAACAGCTGTACTAGAACACAATACATTAGTAAACATTAGATAACCAGGTCAGGTTATCAGGGTTATCAGAATGTCTCCAGTTCGGCTAACCCATTACTTACCAGAGCATTCACAAATTCATTGTGTACCATTCTGAACACAGAGTGACAAGAAGGCGTAAGAGTGAAGTTTTGTCGATGCAATATTTCAAGGACGGTATAAGGAAAGCAAAGAAATTTCATTTCACTGAATACCTTTAGTGGGAACAACAAAATATTCACTTGGTAATCCCAGCAAACCTGTTTGAATGCCAGGGCTACAATCGAATGTCTCTGTACTCAAGTATTGGACTATTCATCAGCAAACTAATATATTCTTTTTCTGGTTTAATGTAATCAGAGAGTTCGACCTGTCTCAGAAGTCGTAATCGCCGGATTATGGATTGAAGTAAATGAGCATTAACTGTTTCGCCTATTGAGATGAATCAGGCAACGTGCCCATTGCCCACAAGTGAAATTATTCGAGTGCTCAAATATAATAATTCGGTCATGTGAGGTCACTAGCACAGTGGTCAGTGCGGTTATCTCATGAAAGTTTGGATAGAGTTCGAGCAAATATATGGCAAATGTATGCACCGTCGACCATTTCTAACGGAAGAGAATTCCAAGTCCAGTACCTCTTTTCCAAAAGAGGCTCTGATCAAATATGTGATGTTCATTCTGAAAATAGCCTTTGACATCCTAGAGTTGGCTTTGATTTGGAAGTAATTAAGTTCGTGTTCAGAGCGATTAACTGTGAATATTTGCGATCCAAATTGACCATTCTTTTCTCAATGTTTTAATCGTATCCACCTAAGGCCGTTCCGTAAAATTTACGTAATACCGTTGCTCTGTTCACTCATTATGACTTAGACATGCGAACATTTGCCTATTCAATAAAAAACGTTTCTACAGCCTAGCATGGACCAACGTTCGTTATTGTTAGAACGAGCCGCTGTGATGCAAAACGAACGCCAATAAAGATGACAATAGTTTAGTTTATTCTGAAAACGACAGGTCGAAAGAAAACTAACGCTCTTTAATGTTTAGACCATCTGGGTGTCCAGTTAACTAGAGAACATCAAGGCCAGACTTACTAAGCAAATTTCGTACAGATTCTATTTTGTTCATAACCTGCTCAACAATTTTGCTTCTAGTCATTTGGAACCGGACAGAGAAGACTTCAATGAACCACCTGGAATGGGATTGCAGAGTTTCACACGTACACAGTGTGCGATCACCATAAAGCCTGGATTAATTAACTTTTCAGTGACTGCACTTTGTTTTATAACTTAATTCCACCGACCGATTTTCGAGGTTCACGATGCCAGCCCTGTTTCGTGTCCACTCTGATAGGTGGGTCATTCCTCAGAGTAAAAATATCAGGACACCTATGATAAAGAAATTCGAATATTCATAGCTTGTTTGTGTAATTTGTCTCTTTATATATTTCCAACTTCGTTCTATGTAGGCTCGTTGTAATAAAGTTAGGTATGCATGCACTCTCTGTGATTGTGGAAAATGCTACACCGGTTAACATCACGTGATTTACGCACTTTGAATTCACTGTAAAGGACATTTTCAAGCTTTATGTGTAATGCAAAAGCTAATCATTAACTCAGGTTCCCCAACACGATTCACAGACTGAGAGTTTGTTGAGTTTCAAACATAGATAGAAGCTGTGACAAGTTTCTAGTGCTTTAGTTTGGAACAGAATGGCAGAAAGTTTATCGGAAGGCAAAACCTGTGGTCACCTACGAGTAGTGTTCGAAGTATAAAAACTAAACTGTTAATCATTACAGGAGTTAACAAGTACAATTAAGTTGAAAAGTTCAACCTGACTAAGAAACACTTCGCCGAGTATACGAACAGACCAGCTGTTCTGTGTTCATGGGGGTCAAAATGAACTACTCGTGAGTAATTGCTATAATATCGTGGACTAATCATATCAAATTAACAGGTTGCATCGAATCAATGTAAGGACATCAATCTTCATGTGCACAGTAATGAGGCATGGCTACCTTATTATATGGAAGACAAAGAGTAGCGGAGCAGATAAGTGTTGAACTATTTCCAGCAATCTTGTATTCCAATAGTAAACGTTATCTTAAAATCTAATGTTTCATTTCAAATCGGGCCAGCCAAAAGGCCTTCTTAATATGTAGATTGCGGTCACACATAGATCATGCCATTTGTTTGTGAATAAGAAACACGTGGATTTCTCGATTATCTATCGAAAGCAAATAAATGTACTTAGGAGTTATTTTTTATTTTCGGGTTCACCAATCATGTTTCGTGTTAGTAAACTGGCTTAATTCACTTCCGTTTCTTATACATTCAATTCCCTCCTGGTTGAATTGAACATACTCATTAACCTCAAAGTTTTCTGTTTGTTTGTCAACTGTGGAAGCATTTAAGACATTTGTACTATAACTTTTCATTAGTCCTCGTGATAATGTTTTTCACGCAACGAGCACCTGCTCTGTCGTTTTATAGGAGATATACTAACCATAAACTGAATTCTAAATGAATTTATTCAATGATAGTCGTGATTAAAATCACTAACAAGTCAACGACACCATCTGTCACTTTTAGAACGCAACTAGATCATAAATCCGTCGAAAAATAACCTACTGTGTAAGAACACGTGGGAATTTGGCATCGATTCTATTCTGGGATAGCCAAGAGACAGCATTGATTTTTTAAAATCTAAGAGGAAACTAAACATGGTCTTATAAACTGAACACTGAAAACAAACGCTGATCGTCAGACTGTCAAATTAAAGGGGTGCATTTATGAGAACATCGTTTACTTGAAAGTTATGTAATAATTTTAAAATGACAATGAATTAGGATAAAGAAATCAGAAGACCGGTTTTGCTTGGTGGTAGTACCATTTCCTATATTCCGCTCAATTACTACAGGATTAGACTGTCCAGAACCAAATTGTTGGAGATGACACCCTGATAGAGTATAGCCATTGCGTTTCGGTCCTATCTGACTTCGAAGATCTGTATTTTTTTCCATACGAGAACAACTGGAGTAAATATATAGATTAGAAGCTTCGGTTTCCAACACTCACGACAGAACTGCCAAGATTTGATGTTTTGAATAACCAGTTGGATTTCAAAATAAACCATACATATATAACTATATAAATGATGATAAAGTTAGTTATTGATATGTTTGAAAGTTAGCACCTTCACGGAAAATTTCTTCTTCTCACTTTTCCTATGCATATGTGAACTTTCAGATGCACAATTGTCCTACCAACACTGAGACAGGAAAACCTTTGAATCTGTGAACCCAACACTCTAGAAAGTCGGCCACAACATCTTCACATTTGATCTCGATCACAGCCGTAACTGTTGTGTGTCAAGAACGCGAATGGCACACAGATCGTCTATTCAGAAATTCAACATAAGTGGTGCATGCTTCAACATCACCTCCAACACAAACACATTTGTAATTAACACCGATCCAGCGGAACCACGATCACCGCCGCCAAGTTCATGTATGCGCAACATCATGTCATGTCAGGGTGCACTCCAATGTTCTCTCCTGCACTTTCCCCCGGTTTCTTAGTTGTTCACATACGTGCTTCTGTCTGATTACTGATAAGTAATACGTTTATCCCGACTGCACTTGACCACTCTCCCCCGGCAACGTTTGATGACCTCGAACTCATCACAATGGTGAAACACGGCTGTCGTAGGGAATACTATGGCGACACTAATCTACTCAGTGACCTCGATGTTTTTATGAGATCTGCCGACAGATAACTGACCGCACACTTGGTTTATCTTGACTTTTCAAAAGACCTTGGAATAACTGAATCCTGTATATTGCTGTACTCAACAAGACACCATGTATTATGTATATATCACATGTTAAGCGTGCTAAGTTGCATGTCACACACAGTTACGGCCTTGACGTAAACCAGTCCACATGGGATGAGGAACATCTAACGGAAACCATGTCCAAAGTCATGGGTAATGGACAGCTCTCAGAGTGGTTCCCAACCAACAGCGGCTTCCCACAAAAATTAATCTTAGAATTTCTGTTACGTATTCCTTTAGTTATTCAAGTGGCCAGTATTGTCAAATCGCCAGCGTTGCTCTACAGCGAGGACACAATACTCTGGCGAGTTCTAGAGTGACTGGAAAATATAACGTTGCAGAACGACTTGCATCGTCTAAACAATGATACATAGGAAATAACTGGTCTTTTAATGTCGACAAGTGTAAAATCGCGTACATTTGCCATCAAAGTTGTGCTGACTACCAAACAAAGCTACTACCATCAGTGTGCGAAAGTGACGTATGGAACATAGTGACAGATATTTTGTGTCTGTTCACAAATTGTGTTGCTTCAGCCAAAACCCATTAAACATTTCACCCTGAAATGTCTGGCACTACGTTCGTCTTCATATTCCGCCCTCTTCTAGGAACGAACACACAGGCCAGTCCTCCTCATCTAGAAAAGATTGGGCACTCAGTGGAAGGGTTCAGAAACGGACGCTAGAAAATTATGGTGTCCAGAAAAATCCACCATTCGGAGAGAGTATCAGTAACAGATCGGTTCTTAACTACTCACGGATGCCCCAGAGGAGACCTACCTCTCAACTACAAAATACTCCACACCCCGACTCATGCACTGGCACCGCTTCTCACTAGACAGAGATGAACTCCTAAAAGATCACTTGCTCAAAATGAGTAGTGGAATAGGCAGGATACTTTGATGATTGAACTGTTTCATAGGCAGGATCTGTTCATAATGAATCGCATTTCTCAACTCTGTGGTCACGGTTGAATCGGCTGAAAGATTTAAAAATGTGCTAAATCGGCACGTGTGTGAGAGAGAACTTGGACTACAAGTTTTCGAACCGCCATTCTAGCCTGGTTCAATAGGTGGTTAACTGCACATCCCGGGTGGAATGTTGTTCGTGCACTCCTCAGTGGTTCTCGCCAAAATGATCTTAGCCAACAGAATGTGTGGAGTTTCCAACTAGTTACCTCAGTTTACTCCTTACTCGTACACATGAACTGTCGAACACAAATTTACANTTAGTTATTCAAGTGGCCAGTATTGTCAAATCGCCAGCGTTGCTCTACAGCGAGGACACAATACTCTGGCGAGTTCTAGAGTGACTGGAAAATATAACGTTGCAGAACGACTTGCATCGTCTAAACAATGATACATAGGAAATAACTGGTCTTTTAATGTCGACAAGTGTAAAATCGCGTACATTTGCCATCAAAGTTGTGCTGACTACCAAACAAAGCTACTACCATCAGTGTGCGAAAGTGACGTATGGAACATAGTGACAGATATTTTGTGTCTGTTTACAAATTGTGTTGCTTCAGCCAAAACCCATTAAACATTTCACCCTGAAATGTCTGGCACTACGTTCGTCTTCATATTCCGCCCTCTTCTAGGAACGAACACACAGGCCAGTCCTCCTCATCTAGAAAAGATTGGGCACTCAGTGGAAGGGTTCAGAAACGGACGCTAGAAAATTATGGTGTCCAGAAAAATCCACCATTCGGAGAGAGTATCAGTAACAGATCGGTTCTTAACTACTCACGGATGCCCCAGAGGAGACCTACCTCTCAACTACAAAATACTCCACACCCCGACTCATGCACTGGCACCGCTTCTCACTAGACAGAGATGAACTCCTAAAAGATCACTTGCTCAAAATGAGTAGTGGAATAGGCAGGATACTTTGATGATTGAACTGTTTCACAGGCAGGATCTGTTCATAATGAATCGCATTTCTCAACTCTGTGGTCACGGTTGAATCGGCTGAAAGATTTAAAAATGTGCTAAATCGGCACGTGTGTGAGAGAGAACTTGGACTACAAGTTTTCGAACCGCCATTCTAGCCTGGTTCAATAGGTGGTTAACTGCACATCCCGGATGGAATGTTGTTCGTGCACTCCTCAGTGGTTCCCGCCAAAATGATCTTAGCCAACAGAATGTGTGGAGTTTCTAACTAGTTACTTCAGTTTACTCCTTACTCGTACACATGAACTGTCGAACACAAATTTACATCACCTAACACGGAGATAGGAATGCGCAAGCAAAGATCTTTCTACCCCATGTAACAACCTAATTAACCTATGATGCTCCATGAATTCTGTCTACAGAGGAGAAGGTGAGAGTTGTGTGGGTGAATCGTGGAACAATTTTTCAACGGATTTTCCACATTTATCTCATGAACAGGAACAATGCAAAAGTATTCTGTCTGATAATGTATTCTGCTTGTCTGTGAATTTTCTTGATTAAAATTTAGTGCAGTTCGATAACGGGTCAAATATGGTTAACTTGAACTAGTTTTGTGTGTATAAGTACGAGGCAAGACGTGATCTGGACCTAATGAGACTAAACCACATCCCACTGTTGAAAGTTTAAAAAAATGGGTGTAAAATAGATAGCTTTGTCGTTCAACATAAAAAACTTTGGGACATTAGAACATATAAGGCCATGGTGACCCAAATGCTCACTTTCCACGTTGCTCCAAACAAACTGTAAGATGTAACCTTGACAACATCAAACAGGTTCATCCTTAACGCTCAATCCGCCCGGAATGGACATGTACATACACTTCCATGGGCAGCGCAAACATCTGCGGCCAAGTAAAGTTGGCTTACCAACTCGGATCGGACTTGGCAAAAGGCGTGGTGCATGTTAGCAAGTCGCTGCGCTTATAAGCTTGTACACTCGCTTTTTGCAGTCGATCGTCTGAGTGGCATTTGCTGACGGATTTACCATCCGATTTCTAAACAATACCAGCGTATTTACAAAAGTACCTCTCACCTGAGTGCTACATACATCTGGCTGAAGGATAAACAACGAAGTCAATACGAACTCATTGTTAAGATCGCAGCATTCCAAACAAGAAGTCATGAAATCCTGAACGAGGTTTCATTGCCTGATCAAGGCATCGTTGTTTTGGTATATTCTGTCATCCTGTAAAGACATCTTTGATAGTGGCTGTTCTGTGTGCTTAGTTCGTATAGGTTGAACCAATGACAGTAAGATCGTGTAGGCCAGACAAATGACAATGTGATCTAGATATGTGAACGTGGTACTTATTTCTGAACAGGTGAATTTAGGAGTGTTCTTGCGACTGGTGAGTCGTTAACGCTTGAATCACCATGACATCGGAATTTTTAATCAGTAACCGAAAATCCGTGTTGTGACTTAATAGCCACATGTTGGTATCATACTGCACACATAACGAACTTGACAGAACCGTGTTGAGTCGATCGAAGTGGAGATTAATCTTCTGAGTGATGGTCAAAGAGATCTAACCAGTCTTTCACAGGCATTTGATAGTCAGCCGACACACATGTAACGTGGAACCAATGCGCGAGTGGGAGGATTATTCTTTCAATGTTAACTTCGAACCAGCTGACCGGGAACCCATCCGTTACTTGTTGATCATTGAGCACAGTGTAGCAAACTACCAACACTTGATAAACAAGCAGGAAGAACGAAGGTCATTTCCGAGCCTTCTACAATTAGTGTACGATGGTGAGGCGCCTCACTGATGTAGCGGAACCTCTACTGGAATATATGGGGATGGTTCTAGGTCGTTAAATTGTCAAATATGGATGTTCCTAATATTTCATTACAACAGATTATCTGATTCTGAGCATAGTAAAATGTCACAGAAAATGTTCTTCTCTAGACTTCTCTACATGGATAATTGAGTGCCTCATTGCTCAAACTTCCTGGTGAGCTTTAGAGTTTGTTAAGGGAAGCTAATAATTATTTTGTTCCCTTCGTCTGTATCACACAAAGCCAGCCACCGGTTATTCGTGTATATTTTATTGTGTGGTACATGTGATCAATTATGAATAAATCATCCTTCGTAGCGGCAATGAACAATGACATTATACTGTTGGTGAGTAGTCAGACAGATGTATGTATTAAGGCACGGTAGCAATAACAGGAAAATGTTAGAGACTTCGATAAGCAGTTCGACAAGAAATCGTGTTTTCCTGGCACAAATCTGTCATTGACAACTACAACGTCTCGGCAGCATCACTATATAGAAATTGATATTCGTGCTCGCCTGTCGTTTTGCTGAGTAGACAATCCTTCCATCATAGTCATTCCAGGCTCACAGCGTCTGTATTTGCCAACTAAGAATAGAAAACACTAAGCCAAAGTAAGAACGCAGAGTAATCTGGGTAATCAACGATACTGCACATACTTCTGCACAATCCAGATTGACTTAATGCAGTAAGACTATTCTAATTTGGTTTGTTTTGAGTGTAATATTTTTTGCAAGTAGGCCCAGTGGGAATTCCGAATACGATTATGTAAGTTATGTCAAAGTATAGCAAATGGAAAATTATTGTTACTACTAGTGGAAGGCGAATGGGAAAAATTCTTGTTGTTTTGACAAAAACATACACCGTTTTGTAACGCTTTCTTTTGAAAGTAACCGGTAAGATGTATTATATTCAGCTCAAACAAATGCATCGACACAACGCAGTTATCGCTGTGCAGCAACCTTCTATTCATAAGGTTTGTTTATGATTACTGCGAGATTTTGACATTGAGGATTTTAATCAAACTTGGATCGGGCTAACAGATTGGTTTGTCTATCACTTACCATTCTTGAAACAGGAGCCCTGCTATCCTGACCTTAATATTTAAGGCGGTTTGGTTTCCCTTTGAGTCATGAACTAAGAAGTAAAAAGAAATGTTCCCACAGTGTCACGAACTGGATTTCTACTTATAGTCCAAGAAATTTGTTCATTTCATAAGTTCAACTGGTGAACTGTGTATTACCCTAGATTACGACGCTCAGTTTAAGATCGTACTGGTAGTTAAGTATTCAAGTAGTCGACTAAACTTCGTGTGATCGCCGAATACCACTAATACTCAGTAGGTCATCCCTGATCTCCAAGACTCCCTCTCTTTAACGGATGAAGGCGTTGTACGTTCGTTTCGAGACTCAAATCAAAGGCAGTTGTACAGCATTTATCAACCGCTTTTTGTGAGACACCCGAGAAATGCACGTTTCTGTTGTCAAAACCTCACTATACTTTCAGACTCGTCAGTGTTAATGGTCGATGAAGCTGGGCATCTTAGAAAATTCCAGCTGCATACTTTAAGTTCTGTGGGTCGTTTAGCGATCTCCCATGTTCCAAATTTCAATTTTACGGAACAAAAAGTTATCCGTTTCCAAACTCCCTCAGCTTTTTCTCAGCTTACACGGGGGTGTTACAAGTAATCTCACTTGACCTGGTGATTTCACTTAAAATAACGCTGACTATTTCTACAGCCAACATTAACCATGTATAATCATGTATTACTGACGCTGATATAACGTAGAATTCACGCGTTTTGTGGAGGGAACCAAAGTAGTGTGGTCTCACCGGCAGAATTATAATTTCGTGGTTAAAAAATCCAAAAATAATGACGGCATTTATAAAAGCTCAGTCTATCAACTAGTAGTGTTATTTATACTGACGTAGTAACTGAAAAATACCAAGTGGTCATACGGCTATTTCTCCGTAAGTTTAAAATGTGATTAACAAACCGTAAGACACAGATATTGCCGTGAAACAGTTCAAGCTATTTTCCACTTGAGTGCACCGCACTCTTCACTAGTATCAAGCAGAATAAACTTTATAACACAGTTTGTTTGTCTGAAGAACCTCGGTGACTAGCACCTTTGAGTTCTAATGACCTGAGTTACAATGAAACAATGACAGAGCTGACTTAGTGAAAGAGTGTGATGGTTGATTTTTGCCGTAGATACACATGGAGCCAATTTTTATTATGGTATTTCGAAGTGTTGGTGATAAGTACCACGGAAAACGCACGTAGGTCGGAGTAATTTTCTCAGTGATATCAACTACGGATTAGGTTACTTGGGTTAGCTTGTAGTTGTATACGACAGTGACGAAGTGCTTCACTGCCTCTGTTTCATTGCTCACCTGACAGTGCATCTGATGCGTCTGGACATTTTGTTCCAGTTGATGATTCTGATGCAACAGAGGTTTCGACTGTTCAACTTTCGGCCCCATGAAAATTAGTAATCTTGCCAAATTACTTATCCATAAAGCCAAAAGTTGTGTGACGTGAGCTTGGACATATGTTCGTGTGGAACTCATTCAGTGGCAGTCCGGTTTCTAAAACAACGTGACCTAGTTGGCACTTATTCTGTAACAAACCACAGATGGAGTGAATAATAACATCCCAAATATCGATGTGGAACAGTTACCACACAACGTTATTGCTGTACCTATATAGATCTCTAGCACGAGCGCGTTTGTAGAAGTTGAACGGGAGCTTGCCGTTTGTAATGCGAGCAAATCAGGTTAGCCAGCTTGCTAAACCAAGTGCTTTGCATTAAGATGCTTCGCAATCTTATTTCAGAATTATTTTAGAACTGATAAATTCAGTGTACAATAAGATACCGAGAACAAACAGTCGGTCTGAATTTCAGAAAGTTATCTTTTGTGAAATTCACTCGTTCTAATAATTTGCTTGTCAACAGTAAGACAAAACCACTCCAATTATTGCACACAGCGTCAGATTTACAACACATGAATGCGTGTTGTACAGAACAAAGAGTAACTGAATGAACGAAATGGCCCGAAGTGCTCGAAACCAATCGGTTTGGAACAGCTGAAAATCGTATCCCCGTTGTTGTTGTTGTTGTTGTTGTTGTTGTCCGCTTTAATGAGACTGAACACAAAAAATTTGCCAGAAGTACGACCGTTTGCATACCAATATGTGTGACGTGAAAACTGTTCACGCTTCAATTTACAATTGGTTCAGTGATCCAGTAGGACACAAGTCGTTGAGGTTCCATAAGTTTTCACATCCTTATAAAACTTGAGGCCATAAAAACGCTTAAACAAGCACGTTGGTTAACCGTTGTCCTGGAAAGTCAAAACACATTAGAGTAATAGCTTTGGTTTGATACATATCAGTACATGTATTGACGTTGTGGAACTTATGGACGCTTCAACTAGTTTGATCAGATCACTTTGGATTTCAAAGCTAGTTTAGTCTGCTGTATTTTGGAATTAATCACATTAGTGTTCTGTGTGTGTGGTTGGCTAAACATCACCAATCCACTATTCTAGGATCCGTTTCGAGTGCGATCTTTCGTTCTGGCTTGTAAAGACAGCAGCTGGTACATCACGGTAGACAGTTGAGTCAAAAGTGTACATCCTGGGAGCGATAGTCAACACATTATACACGCACTGCGTTTCTCCACGATCGGGTGGTCTAGACGAACTCATAATTTTCGTTACACTAACTAGTGTTATAGCCGTTCAGGTGGGCGGAGTATCTCCGTTTGTGCTGCACACAATTTCCACCTACTGATTACTATTCAACCTCGATTCTTTACCGTACACTACGTGCCAACGGCTTGCCAAATGTATGTATACAAGCATATGCATATTTCTTCACTTAAATGAACCAGTAAGAAGACACAAAACATGCAACGCTCTCCGGAGTAAAATTAGCAATTTAGCTTTAACGAAAGACATGCATCTCTCAAATTTGTGATTTACACGATTCGTCAAGATAAGGTATCATGCCCCGGAGTAAATTAGTCACATTTTTCGATATTGTGATTCTCGCGCTATCTGGCACATATTTAGATGAGCGTATCAGAAGTTAGCGTTTATTGATATCTATATATGGTTGTTATTATGTGGTAAAAAGTAGTTCCATAAAGTACGATTTTCATAGCTCAACCCACACCTATCCACAGCACATGCGTGCTTGGGTTTGTAAACCGAAATCCTAGTCTACAATGCAACAGCAGTTTTTACCCACACGTTTTGTGCACCTCTACCAGGCTTGTGCATGTGGCCTACACGTTCTGTCGTGAATTCGTTGTCTTCCATTTCTCGTCCGGTGGTCTGACTTTGTGGAACGATGGCTCCCTAGCTCCTCGTGCTGCCAGCAATCCTACTCGACCTGACCTTTTGGACACACTTTACCGCCGCGTTGAAGTACTTCACTGAGTGTTGGGATACTCACTCCTCCGATTTGGTCACCCGTCAGAGTATCTTTTCTAGGTGCCCCTTATACATGAATTAAATATTTTTAAAGAACCTCGAATAAATGTTGCATAAATGTCCGAGATACCACAGTTTGACAGACCCGTTTCCCTGAGGAACTTGTGTGATGATGGATACATAAAATCTCTGTCAGCAAATTACAATGAGACATCGCGATACTTTGGAGAAAGGGCGGTTCCAGGAACGGAAGATGGCTGAGATGTGATCAACAATTTCATCAAAACCGCTTTTATCCTTCTTCACCTTGGCTGTGGCTTCCATTCTGTACGACTCACAAGTAGCTACATCGGCAACGAAAGTTGCACCGTCTCTGAATATGGAGATGTCAGGTTTGAGAAGTGAGCAGGTCATGGGGATACGGGGTTCTGGAAACTCACAACTTCTTGTTTCCCACCTCACGAATTATCATCGCGCCCACAATGATGCGTCGTCTACATCTGTCAGAAGGGCTGAGAGGGTATAACTGAAGATTGTGAAACAAAGATTTGCCGACGTTACCAAATCGACATCTTAATTCCTCTGGTGACTTTGGACGGCCATCTGAGCAACAAGTTTTTATGGGCAACAAATCGACTCCAACTGGCGTCGCTCTGATATAAAGGCGGGGGCCACTAGTGGTTGTAGTCCGTAACCGGTTGTAGGTCGTGGCTGTTATTGTGGAATGCCACAGGCATCACCCTGTGTATTGTACATGGCTTCACGTCATGGTAAGTTTAGTTCTTTAGATACACTAATCGTTTCGGCTACTGGAATCGGTGTGCGTGAAAGATGATGAATTGGCTGAGATGGGAGATCACGTACAGCCAACCGTGGAACCGTATTTCTAGATGACAATTGCTTTTCGAAGGAGATCTATTCATAGGCTTACGAGATTAAAGACGGAGTGTCCCGAATTCATCGGAATTGATATCAAAGTAGAAGAAAGCGTTGAACGCGCGTAACACTCGGAATTATGAACTTCGAATAGCTCTAGAAATTGTCCGCGAATTAAAATCGCCTGCGCAACTAGTAAGGTGATGACCTTGTACTGGTTGCAGTGAATAGTTCTTATTCACGAGACAAGAAGCCAAATACACGGCTGTACAACGACATTGAAGACCGCAGTCTATCACTGGCTTTGTTGGCACATAAAAAGTCACAAAGTATAAATTAACTGGAGCAACACAGAATAAAGAACTTAGCGAATAACGGACGGCGTAACATTGAGATTGTTCGTAAAATGCTGATGCGGTATCTTCAACGCGACATTTGAATTGGTCTCCCATCAGATCTTCCGTTGTGTCAGGGTTTGGATAGGCGGTGAGTCGAGTAGATTTTCACCACAACGAGTGTTTTTCGGCAGCTACGGCTTTATCTTAATAGTCATCCTTCGCTCGATCTGAGGAATTAAGCGTCATTCTATAGACGGCGCCAAGACATAGTTGATGGGCCAATCCCGATGGTTGATGCATCAGCATGATTTCAGTTCTTTGTTGAGGTTTTAGTGACGCTGCTGTCACGTCTTGTAGCGCTGTTGGTAAATCGGTATCGTCAGTTGAACGGTATACTTGGAAATCTTGTATGTTGTGGTGGTGGTTTCACCAACTCTCAGAGGTCGGTCGTCAAAAGCAGTTGAACATCTTTTTCCGTCTGCTGTTATATGACTGTATTGGATCTCCGATTGATCAACAATCAAACAGATTTCAAGCAAACTATCCTGCATATGCTCCAGTCTGATTAACAGTATATCTGTCAAGGAAGCTGTTTGTATGATGTAATCCGCATACACCAAATAGTTAAATTGGTCACCTTGTGTGTACGGGGTAGAGTCAAAATCAAAAGAGGATGAGAATGGTTCATCCAAACCCATTGTGAAATAAAAGGGAGACGGTAATCTCATTGAAACACAACTTTTCTCGACAAAAATTCACGGCTTTCAAACTAGAATCTTATAGACTTATAAACTGGACCTAGGTGGTTGCTTGAAATGGAGGATGCACCGTGAGCAGTAGCTGCTGTTATCAGAGAGTCATGGGATATGTAGCCTTAAGTCTTAGATATATCAGTGTTTGTAAACGACTAATCGCGGTGTGTCGTATGAGAATGACGAAACAATCTATCTAGAATATGTGTCATCTCAAATGTTCCATCTTGCTGTAAGAAGCCAAGTTTCTGTTGACCGAAGGAGTCCAGCGAGTAAGATCTTATGAGAGTACCTTGTGACCATCGAACAAATATAAATCGGACGGAACTCATATGGCTTAAACGAGGTGGAGATCTTGGGTACAAATATTACGCGAATAGTGTTCACCTGTGGAGAGAGTCGCTCAATAATTAACAGACGATTAATAAACGTCGTCAATGCTGTAGCTCGGAAATGAGCTACGTTGGTGGGTGTGAGGTACGGGTCCGGGCGCAGATCCTTCCAGGGAACAGACTGTCAGGGTGACTCCAGTCCCAGAAATTGGATCGACGAGGTTACGATTACATGGAGTCATGCCCCGGTTGCCACAGACCTCCAGACCGTCAAGCACCTTACTCCATTAGTCGGTAAGTTCTGGAAACTTGTGTTTATCAGTAGTCACCTCTCCATCGACCGTCAAGTATCGTTACTGCTGTGTCCTTCTTTCTCCGCTTGTAAAGGTTTTGTGTATGTCCAAATCGGACTGAGCGTAGACGACAGCTGTTTTCACTCTTCATGATGTGACGCCGTCATCTTATGATCTCCATATTGGCGACAGTGCTTCCGTAGATTTAGCTGGCGGCTTCTCTGAGGATGGGGATGAGTTGTTCGTTATCCGCGAAGGTCGCCAAAGACACGAACATTGGATAGATTTGGTCAGTCACAGTACATCCCTGGAGCTGAAGTATTGCTGCTGTATTGAGCATAATGTGATCAGATTCGTTATCAAACAAATTTAACCCCGACAAATCTGCCAGTTGTTTATGTCCAAAATCGTAGTCGTTGAAGTTTCCAAGACTGTAAACAAATAATAGACAAATATCAGCTACAGAAATTAGAGGAAGCAATAGGACAGCGAGTAGCAAGAACCACGAATAAGAAGAGGATAGCCCTTGAAGAGAAGCTCTCAAGACTGTCGAAGAAGCATACTAACCCCAGCAACTATACGTGGATCAGAAACCTATCAAACCATCCACTATCCAACGACGAGCAAGATGTACTTGTAAAAGGACTCAATTTTAACACGAAAGATGCACCAAACAAAGAATACTTGGCAAACTTGGAACACATAATGAAATCTAACGTCTTGCCGGGAGAGGCACAACATCAAATCCGACAAACTATCGTGCCAGTATTGACCCGCATTAGGCCATCTAATAACCTTACCCAACGCGAACAACGAGCTTTGAACAACCTCAGAAAGGATGATAGCATCATCATTTTGCCAGCCGATAAGGGACGGATGACAGTTATCATGGACAAGGCAGACTACGTAGAGAAAGCAAAACAACTGCTCAACGACACAACCACCTACCGCCTTCTCAATGCTGATCTCACCAAAAAACTGGCCAACAAAATCAACAGCACACTAAAACAGCTAGAGGCTTCGCACGAGATAGGCAAACAGGAGCGTTGGAAAATGCAGTCGAAAGATGCAACCACTGCTCAATTCTACGGACTACCAAAAATACACAAAGATGGTATCCCACTACGACCAATTGTATCTCTACCGGGCACACCAACCTACAATTTGGCCAAAGACCTATTCAAACGGCTGCGATATCTCGTCGACGGATCAGAACATTCCATCAGCAATGCTGTACAATTCTTGAACAAACTAAAACACGTGAGGATAGAAGAAGACGAAACAATGATTTCGTTCGATGTCACAGCACTCTTCACATCCATTGACCTCACCCTAGCCAAAGAGACGTTGCGAAAGCTGTTAGAAGAAAATCCCCGACCGAATGAATCATTAAAACCGGAGAGCATATGCAATCTCATGGAGCTATGTTTGTCGACGTACTTCAAATTCAATGGCCAAATCTACCAACAACTTAAAGGAACTCCAATGGGTTCGCCCATATCCGGATTTATCGCAGAGGCTGTCATGCAGAGGTTAGAGAACATCGCGCTACCAAAGATCAAACCGAAACTCTGGGTACGATATGTTGACGATACATTCGTAATCCTCAAACGCTCAATGATTGAGGACACACACAGACTGCTGAACAACGTTTTCAACGATATTAAATTTACGATGGAGACGGAAACCGACAATCAACTACCGTTCCTAGATGTACTAATCAACCGCAAACCTGATGGAACACTGGAGACCTCAGTTTATCGGAAAGAAACACACACAGACCAACTCCTTAGTTTCCGCAGCAACCACCCAGTCTGCCACAAGAGAAGCTGCATTCGAACCCTGTTCAAACGAGCTGAAACACACTGCAGCACCGCAGAGCTCCGGAGAAAAGAAGAAAACTATCTATACCGAGTATTTTTTCGCAACGGATACCCGCGAAACTTTATCAGACGGAGTCTACTACAAAAAAACAGAAAGCTCAACTCCAATGACCCACCAACAAAACGAATTGCACTACCATACATCAAAACCGTATCAGAAATTACCGCCAGACTACTGAGAACACATGGTATCACGCTAGCACACAAGCCAACAGCAACATTACGAAAGATACTATCAAAACCAAAAGAACAACCCAAACCCGCTGACAGAAGAAATGTCATCTACAAAATCCAATGCAATGACTGCAGACAACACTACGTCGGCCAAACCGGACGGAAATTATCAACACGAATACATGAACACGAACTGGCCATCAAGAGACACGATCAACTTTCCCTAATCTCCGTCCACGAGGATGAAACTGGACACACCTTCAACTTGAACACCGCAGAAATCCTTACCGAGGCCAATACCAAACATGCAAGAGAATTTCTCGAAGCCTGGTATTCATCAACCGGTTCAATAAACAAACACATCGAGCTAGACAAAATCTACGAGCCAATGCGAATCAAGGATTTGAGGAGACGTGAACGCCATCGAGCCCAACTACCGGTAAACCCAAACAGAGCAACTTGAACTGATAAGACAAAAAAAGTCAACCAATGGTGGGTCGGACCAGAGGTCAAATACGACGGAAAGCGACCAACCAGAATCCAGGCTAGTAGGTCAACTGACTATCCTATATAAGAGCAGGCATCGATCAATCTTCACATTTAAAATATACGCTGAAACACTTACGCACTGATGATGTCACCTCGCCTGGTGATGAAACGTTTGCAACCTAAATGCCAAGCTCGGCGAACATATCAATACCAAAGTTTCCAAGACGTCATAATTGGTAGCATCATGGGAAGAAGGATAATCGTTATTGCTTCAGAAGCTGATGGGGAGATGTACAGTCTACATTGATGCCCAGGACACAGGGTTCCTGGGTTTGCTCTTCTTACGATTAGTGTGTTTAGACTCTAACAGGCGAACCTTGGTTCCGTTGTTAGCTCATTAGATGCTACTAGTGATCGATTGAGCGGAATCACTTCCAATTAAAGCGTATCATTTTGATAATCTGGTAGGTCGAAAAACGATGAAGTTAATGGACCTGAAATCTTGCCAAATGTTTCTGAGGAACAGTTGAGTTTTGTTTGGAAAGTTGTCAAAAAGACAAGGTTAGCCGCCCAAGTCCTCAGAGAGGTTCGAATTTTCTGTTCGACAGTCAAAAGCGTTTATTGGTGGATCTTGACTCATGGCAGAGTTGCTTACATGTGAAATTCCGTCTAGGTATCTTGATTGTGTCGATCTGTTTGGTAGCGTTGGCGCAAAATGTAATAGGTTTGGTTTTGGAATGCATGGCCGCTTGACAGGATGACGATGGCTAGAAAGAAGTGTTCTAGAATCGGGATTTTCATGTGGGATGTGTCGAGGTTCGGTTGGTTGGACCTAACCGCGGTGATAGCTGATGCGTTGTGTTACTGGTGGGTGACGGCGGTGCACTATCCAGGATTACGGGAGGGATGAGACTTGTGGGGGCCCATAGATGTCCTTGTTCTGTGCTGGGAAGTTTGCAATCTAACAAGTGAGACCGCTTTCATTGCTTGTAACTGATCGATTTGTCACACGATTGGACGTGGCTGAGTACCTTGAACCTAGGAGGGTAGGAGTCGTTCGCTTAACGAATTAGCATAGCACCTTTCAGTGTTAACCGATAATACCTTATGGTAAGAAGGTGGAACAGAACGATGTGTGTTATACTCCCAAGGGTGTTATTGACGTTCATGTTGTGATGAGCCATGCTGAGAAGTAAATGCAGTATGGCACTGAAAGCATCGGAATCCGAAGACTCCGTGTTAACAATGATAGGTGGTTTATCGAAATTCGGACGTGTGTTACCAAATGTTTACGTGGGTCTGAACGCATGCAAAACCCCCTATACCACCGAGGGCAGGTCTGTTAAGCTGACTGGTTTTGGATGGAACTTGCGTTGGCAAAGGCCAATGCTTCGTTAGTAGTTGTCAAGGCACCAGTGGGGTTGTCATTCAGAGATTCCGGGGTGAGAACCATAGTGAGACAGAAATGCTTCTGCGTTGTGGGCCGTTTCTAGGCTCCACTCCATGGCTGTCTACCCACTATTACATTATGATGAGGTTACTTGGTCACGGATGAAGAAGTGATGTCGGAATATGGTCGTCAATAGGCAGTGGGTGAGGAGCGAGATACAGGAAAGCTACAAACAGTTAATTTGTTAAACAATCTAAGAAGCCTGAAACAGTTGGTTCCCTTCATAAATTTGAACATACAAGCCAGGAGTGCCACTCAAACCGATTCTATCTATGCGCAATGCACCACAACACAAACTAGTTCGTTGGTTATTACAGGCCCTGACCCCATTAAAACGGAAATTCGATGCATATACCGTTAAAGACTCATTCAGTTTAATTGAATGTCTGGACAATGTCAACCTAGCAAACGAAGTCATGTGTTCAGTAGACGTTCAATCCCTGTTTACAAATGTTCCATTGCACGAGACAGTTGAATTTATATGCGATCTGATCGAGACTGAAGGCTCTGATGTAAAAATTCTCTCGGATATGCTGAAACTGTCTCTATTGCTGTGTACGGAGAACATCAGTTTCAGTTTCCAGAGTAACCCTCATCGACAAATAGACGGAGTCACCATGGGGAGTCCGTTAAGACCGATGCTAGCGGATTTTTTCATGCTGATGGTAGAAAGGCGAATTGCTGAAAACATTGCGTCACTGCCGTTCTAAAAACGTTATGTGGATGGCATCCTCATATTTGCGCGATCTTCGCGAACACATTCCATGCCAATCTGACAGTCACTTATGAGCTGGAAAAGAACGGATGCCTGCCGTTTTTAGATATCCTCATCGGTCGCCAGGATGATGGTTCAGTGAGAAGATGTGTGTATCGTAAGCCCACCTGGACAGGTCAGTACACTCACTTCACAAGCTTCACGCCAATGAAGAACAAGCGAGCACTGGTCAGAACATTGTTTGTGCGTGCTAGGCGCATTTGTTCATCAGAATGTTTAGATGATGAACTTCGACTGCTTACAACCACCTTGCAGAATAATAGGTATCCGCTAAGATTTATTAATAGACACAGACAGCAGCGTGTTGTAGGAGATAAGGTTCCCACGGTTGGGAAGAAGAAAGTCTACATTGAACTACCATTCAAAGTTGACACTTCTTCACTCCTAACCACAAAACGTCTCGTCGCATCCATTAAGCGAGCGTACGATGCGACTGAAATCGTAGTCGTTGACCGAACTCGAAAGCTACCGTTACCTTCAGTAAAGGTAGAGCAACCTATTGGCGCCAACTCACAGTGTATTTATCAATTTGTGTGTGACTGCGGCGAAAGTTGCATTGGCAGAACCGATAGGTGTCTGAACTCTAGGATGAAGGAATATTGGCCGAAATGGGTTCAAGATGTGACTGCGCAGTCTACTTCCGTCGTCCCGGGATCACGCAAACTTCCGGCCCCGTCTATCGCCAGGCAAATGTTGGCAACTGACCACCGGACTAATCCAGAATTAACATTTAAGATTATAATGGGCCACGCTAATCCGCGTTTCCTGAGTTTTGCTGAGGCGGTCGCGATTAGTCATCTGAAGCCAGCGTTGTGTGTACAAGAACAATTATATGTGAGCCCTAGACACCCACGGACTTAATAATTCTGTCCTGTCCTTCTCCACCCCATTTGCTATTTTATTCTTCACCCCCCTATCTCATTAGTGTCTTTTATATATGGTCCTGGTTATTGTTATTTGGTACTGAAGAGGCAATACGAAATGTTAGCATCTACCAGTACCCGTTTTCTTACTGCTATGCTCAAATCTAAGAGGTGTGGCTGGTGTCGCACAATATCCGGATGAAATAATGTGTTAACATTATTGACTTCCTGAGAAACTTGTGCACAAGGAGTGAGGCTCACCTATTAAATTTCAGCCGATAATGAGCTGGTTAACTAGTGGGTTATAGTAACATGTCGTACAAAATGGAATTGACATGCGAATCAACAGGACGTCGTCTTTAGAAGAAATAAAATAGTAAACAGTAACATAGTAATCAGAGAAGTCATAAGCGCATTCTTACAAAACAGTCCAAAATTATGTTCAGGTATGACGATGATAGATGAATTCACAATAGTTTACATGTAAACAACATACACGGTGTGAATGATCCACCGACGGTCAGATAGGACACATGAAGTACAGTACAGCTGCGGGCATATCATGGGAGAGTTATTGTACGTGTGATGATAGTCACGTACAGTCTGGGAAATAAACCCGAAGAACAATATGAGGGAATTCGGGTGTGTATAAATTTCACTTGTGAACCAATGAACATTCTGATCGCACGAGGACACGTGAGTAAGTTTAAACACGAGTCGAAATTCCACAGGACGGAAATCACGCCTTAAGCGGTTAGACAGACGGACGCAAAGACTGGAAATTAAAAATACGGGAATGCCGAATACCAAGTTAGCCGCAGTGTCAACACCAACGATTTGTGAACTCACTGTGGGACAAGCTAGAGGAAAAGTTCCCGACTGTTCCGAAAAATTACAGAGGATGCATCAGGAACTTTGATACTGTGTGAGGCTTGAATTACGTATCTTGCAACTGATGACGCTGGCTGCCGCCCATCGGCTTCCGTACGGGCAACTTGTGTTTCTAACTGAGTTTCTAACCATTTGGGAAGATGCCATCTGATACGAGCGGCCACTTTTCGGTTCGTCCTCCCCATATAACGCACCCCGAAGCTACACAAATATTTGTATAAACATTGGGATGTGACAGACGTGGACATTTTGTTCGTAGCCGTGGAGGTTGGTAGAAATCTGGTTCGCTGTACCATACACACTTTTGCGGCGTTATAAGTCCAGGATATTGCAGTTGTTAGACGCTTCGTTGTCACTGTTGGCAAGCTGTCCCATAAATACGGGAGTTCTAAGTACACTATCCCCTTCGGTACCGTCGTTACTGCTATTGGTGAGATACTAAAGCTGTTGTACTTTCTAACAACTTGCAAGGGGTACACACTGACTTGCAGAGTGTCCGTCATTAAGTTTAACTCCAACTGTGGATTGTCCTCCGTGCAAATCCTTCGTACGCTGTGAAAGGACGTATTGACAATACCTCCCCTTTTGTGTACCTGACAGGAGCATTCACAATGTATATATTGTCCTCTTCAAGCAGGTTTACTGTAGACGGATCTTCTTACTATGCCATCTGATCTTCGGTTGATTGGAATGTGCTGGTACAGACGACAGTTCTTCACTTCGTTCACTCTCATCGCCTCTAAGTTCGGGTTAGCTTAGTTCAATTCGAGATGAACATATATGAGTCAATTTAGCTCTCAAAAATGATTGGAACATAATCTGTTTAGCATCTGCGCAACACCAGTTCCGATACACTTTCACATAATGCGGATTCCACTACAACTACGAAGAAATCCGCTAGAAAAAAGACCCAGTGGGCTGCCCATTACAACCCCGTCCACTCGATGAAAACTACTGAAACTGAACCTTACACTAAGTGTACACAAAAGTAATTGTGATTTCATTCCTATCAATGGAGTGGGAAAAGGGGCACTGCCGGGTGCAATAAATTCCCAAATGTTATCCACTGTTTCCTGAGGTGGAATGTTGGTAAAAAGGGACGACACATCAAATGAGCACACCGGTTCATCTCGGACATTTAAACGATCCATACAGTTCACAAGTTCGGCACTGTCCTTCAGACCATATTTACTTAATTGTTTCCCGATTGGTTCAAACAAATCAGCTAACCAACAGGCTAATTTATGCAACGGTGCGTTACACACGGACATACTAGGTACAGGTGGGATATTGGGTTTGGGGGTTTTTGGCAGCCTGCTCACATGCGGCGTGCGTGTGCCAATTGGCTTCATCAACCTGCACCGATCTACAGAGATTACACCACTTGTCCTCAACCTTTCCATCCTGCACCGGATTTCCTTTTCCACTTATTAAACTTTGTCAGGAATGTCATCCGGCAGAAACTTCTGAGCGTCATTAAGAATTCCATATATTTCATGCAGATATTTCGTTCAATTTCTCAACACAACCCTTCTTTAAAAAATAACACTCCGGGAACATCACGTGACTCGCGTCTTAGTGTTACATTTAAGTTCACCAAATGAAAGAACTATTTCAGAATTTTATCATTAACACTAGTAGTAAAAGAATATGATAAACTGGGATAAAGAATGAATGCTGACTATACTGACTGTATGTTTGTGAACAACTACCACTTCAGCAGTACGTCCGTTTGATTGCCGCATTTAGTCTATGCTCAAACAATACAGCATGGCAGTTTATTAACTAGAGAAGAAAGTACATCCCTGTGATACTGGATAAAGGTCAGACGGTATCTATTCATCCATCACGTTATCGTCAAAATTTCTGGCTTTCCGTGCAGAACCTTAGGTGATCAAATGTATCTCACTGGGTAAAACAATGTTTTAACAAGCGCCCTCTTGTTGTTTTTTTGGCTGAAAGTTTGCAACAAGTAAGTGTTGCCCCGTACGTCTTGATGTACGATAGATAGAACGTCTAGTTAAAACAACCACAAGACATGTTAATACCAAAGGAAGCCAGTGAATTGTTCAAATTCATGCTGCAGTTGACGCCCCAGTTGTAAGTAAACTGTTGAAGGTTTGCTCAGCCTGGTTGATTTGATCTGGTTTGGAGACGACCAGGAAAGTATCACTAGGTTATCTTTTGTAAACTTCAACTGTTTTTTTTAAAGAACCGAACATTCTGTTCCAATAAACTCATCAAAATACCAGCCAGAATCAACCTTAATGCCGAACCTGTTACAACACTTTTTTGAATTGTCTCTCATGATTCATGATAATCCGTTCACTGAAGTACAATCGACAATTTCAATAATGCTCATTCTGAAGGTCATTTTAATGAGACTATCTTACAACTCCGAGAAAACTTCAGAACATTTGATTGCAATAATTAAGACTTACACAGTACCCCTGACAAAACTACAGTAACACTGTTCTCTTATCCTTAGAGTGAATTAACCGTATATTCAAATCCTCACAATGGCGCAACTGAAAACGAGTTCGCAAACTGTTTTCAGTCAACCAAAGAAACTCATTAAAGCTATCAAGTACAGATGAAGGTGAGAACGTGTCAATCAATACAAAACGCGAAAGTTTTAATAGATAAACAATGATAGCTACAAGGAAGAAAACAGATATTACGCGTGTGCGGCCGTGGTTTAAAATTCAGCTTCACTGTTCAATGCACGTGGGGAAATGGAAAATAGAGGCAGTTTTATGACTGAATTTTTTTACGAAAAACATGCTTCAACGAACTCACCGTTCGACATCGCACCAAATATAGGTTGACAATCACACCAAACGAAATTTAGCAATTCCAGCATCGTCGATTTCTAAATAAAATGGGGAATTTAAAATCTTACATTGTGGGTGCACAGTAAAACTGAATGTTTCAAGTAATCTACCGGTATGGATAAAATTTGATATGGGATGAAGTTAAATCGTAAAGGAACGTTTGTAAAAACTGGCTACACATCTGAGGAGCACAATTATTTATTGTTGAAATGGATTTCTTGTTCGTCAGTGGTTTTAATCGGTTTCTTTTATTAGCTACAGCATTCTGGCTGATTAGCTCACGGTGGGGCAGGTTAGACACCATCGATATAGAATGCATTCGAATAACAAGAAAGCCGTATGACTGTCGCACTCTGATAAGTCTACACATCAAAAGTGTTCAATGGGAAATCTGCTTCCTCACGAAATGATTGGTGTCTGTTTTGAGATCCGGTTGATACTTTGAATTATCTGTGGTCGAAACATTTACTTACTGACAGAGAAGACACATTCCTTGAAGATAACGAGACTGGGGAACCTTCGAATCCGGTCCTAGTCCGAATGAGCGTGCTCACCTTTCTGCATCGTTACACCCTATGTGACAACCCATTGAAATACCATTCAGGCTTTCAGTATGTGACACTAACTGGAAGACAAGAAGAGTAAGAATGAATTTGATTGGTAGGACTCGATATCTTGTGGAGTGGAATCATGCAGATAGACTTACTTCAAACTTGATTTTGCACAAATGTAATGGAAGACAGTGTACAAAAGACGACGGGTTGGACATGTGTACAACCGGTCACACGCACGCATCACAGCTCGATTGCCGGTCAGTAAGCTGGTCTGATTTCATGAGTCATTTCCAGTTTTTCCCGTTTTTCTCTGTTTCACCAGTGAACCAGGCGTGAAGATGTTTGACTTTGTGTATATACTACCCGGCAACACAATGTTTATTAATTTACCTGTTTGTTGTCAAGAAAATTAACTAAGGCCGGATAAGTGTAATAAACACATACAAGTCAACGAACGTCAAACTTTCGCTGGCATTCTTTTCTGTGAGAGGCAATTTCTAGCATACATAATTCAGTATTTCATCTCTGTTTGGGCTTTGAAATTTGGTAATCAGTCATGGATATTACCAATTGGTAGTTTAGGTGATTCTCTCAAACAATTCACAACAAAAACTGACTACTGGATGTGCACCATTGATCTGCTTATTTTCATCAATATGTTCTGGAACGTACCCACTGAGGGACGGAACTAGCCACCAGTTCTAATCAGTTCTAGGTTTTTTTCCATTGCTCTCTGTATTGATGCTTCGCGACAACGATTAACATCTGATTTTCTCCATCTCTAAAACAAGAGCCGTTGTCAGGTTTAACTGCTGTTGGTCGAAATCTGTCAACACTCCAGAATAATGGAACTGGAGACAACAACAGACAAATGACGTGTTTTGTTTTACTTGGAAATGAATGTTAAAGTAACACCTTGCTAATAATTTTGAACTTCTGCCACGATGACCAAACCGTGTAACATCGAACAGAAATATACATTCTCGTCGCTTATTCCATGTGCTTACAAATTAGTTTCAAATGTTTCGCAAACCGGAAGTGTGTACGGCATAACGTACGTCAGCAAACTGGTATCCTCGACTGATGACCAGGTGGCAATTGAGTATACTGATATGGAATAGAATGTTTCACGTTGCCATGTGAGGAAAGTCTGAAGGAAGTTAAAGTAACTTTGGAAGTTATGACCTCAAGAAATACTGACGAATAATTAGAAATCCAAGCCACGATGTTGGTCTTGGTTTAGTTAGAATTCAAACGTTGGAGATATTCGTTTACTAACGAAGGGCTAGTCCACTTAACTTAAGTAGTTTAGTGTCTCAAGTTCGAGTCACTGAAAGTCGACGATGTCTTTGTTCTCGTCAACCTCTTTCAACCTCCACTAACTAGGACGTTTGATCAGTTCGTACTGAGCCTCACTGTGTCCTTTGTCTCAGAAGCTAAAAAGGTGCGTGAATCGGTTGGAGTAATGTTGCTGCTAACCTCAGTTCTGGCACCCCATGAATGATGTTACCCATCCGGTTACTCAACACTGGAACAATTACTGATGAGTAGTCGGGGATTTGGTTTATTTTCAAGTTGACCATCACTCATATTTGATCGCAGCGTTCGCATTCAGATAGACTTTCCAGCCAGCCTGGAACAATTATCAATGATAGGCTCAACACATTCAAGCAGTCATCTTGTTAGCCAAACTTGACAGTCCAACTGTGTTTACTAAATATTTCTCGTACATCATATGTATTTGTTCAAACATTCATTGGCTTAAACATAACCGAAGGGGATATGCTAGTGAAATTAAACGCTGTTGGTTTTCGTTCACAGTGAACAAACATCTCGGTTCAAATGTACCAGCATTCGGACTCAGTAGTCGACAAGTCGAACCGGTGTACCGCGTTTTACACTTCATCTTATGAGTACCATTTGAGACTATGTATTCAAGCATATTGTTTCTCCTTCACCTCACCGTAACTGATTGAGTTGATAGAGTTTTCTAAAGGACCATATTTTGACTGGTTCATGTTCTATCCTGTTCATCCATAGCAAGTTGATCAGACTGTGCACCACGTTTACTCAGCCAATGGAGCAGGTCCAAGACCCAGACACTGCACTAATCCACAAAGTGTGAGAATTGTGAACTACTTACAATTGATCAAATTCACACATTATCTGTGACGGATAGGGGAGAGATTGCATCAAGTTTGGATTGGAGTGGACTGGAAAGTTATGGAGAAATCTTGCACATGCCAACCAACTCAAACCCGACAATCGACTAACTGCATCTTTATGTATAATCACAGTGTTCCCGGTGTCGACTGGTTTTCAGTGACATTGAAGGAGTGTTCAAACACTGAAGAAAGACGACATATCGTGAGATGCTAACAGTTCATCCACTATTTTCAGTTGCGAACGTTGAACATTCGACTGTTTAAAGTAGGTGGGTAGCTCGGTTGTAGCTGATCGTCCGAACAAAAAAGGAAAATTTTACGCAACCTGGGCACACTAATAAGCCACGTATTATTTTGCTGAAGGTAACTTCCAAAATGTAGGAAGTACAAAATCGATTTGTGGTTGCTCTGAACAAAGCATTCTTCGTCCACTGGGAAAATGTGGGTTTACGGTTGTGACCCCATCGTTTCAACGTTCATCGTCTGTATACAGCATCGTTCGGCATGACCAACAAAGTTCGCCTAAATTTTCTCCGGTGACGTCGCACATAACAGAAATGGCAACTCTGTCCAAGGCCCGGATCCTCACCCCCTGTAGACTGTGTAAACCCTGACGATCTCCGGTTATTATCATCTCGTGGTGCCTCTGCAGTTGCTTTTTAACTCTTGCTTTCACCATGCTACTGACATTCTCAATTAGATTCAACATTGGTGAATAGAATGCCAGTCGTAGGATTTGTCCTCCACTATATAACTTATCAGCAAAAATATTTTTTACGTCGGTGTGGCACGGTGTGTTGTCGTATATCAGCACAATGACTGACATGGGTGTACTGATCTTCATCTGATCTAGCAGAATTCGCAATCAATGCTGATGTATGCTCCCCGTATTGTCGTATAGCCCACTATCGAGCTTGGTGTCATAGTTCCAATCAAATGGAGATTAGGGTTTCGGTTGTTTGTTACAGAGACGCATGCTCTGGTTACTTTCAATGAACATCCCATTGACCTCGTACAGAACAAAGTGAAGTTTGCCTCATCTATCTAGCAAATAGTCTTTACATAACACTCCATCAGCCGCCGTCACTCCAAAATCTCATCCGAGTTCATGCCAACGGGTACTTGGCACAGTTTCTTGCCAGTTACACACCGGCCATCCAAGTATCGATTAATCGTTGTGGTCGATAACTCCTTCTCAAACTCAGCCTTGATACGCAGTCTCAAAAATTGCAGTGTAATCGCTGGGTCCACGGAAACCCACTCCAACAACATATCGATCTCTGATTCTGTCAGTATCTTGGTTCTGTGTCCCTTGCGAGGCTGAGCTTCATAACCGATGTACTCCACATGTAGCCACTTGTAAGCAGTATTACACTTGATTCCTTTCAGAAGGGCAACCGTGCACCAGTCATTGCCTCTTTCCAATGCTTCCATAATACGTCTGCGTGTTTCGGGACTGATGTGAGTGTACTTGTGTCCGCCATCCATGTATGCAAGAGAACTAATGAAAATGTTCTCACAAACTGGCTCACTCTCACATCACAGCTTGAAGTCTACCACGACCCTAAACCTCACTCCTATTGGACGTGAGATTCACAGATATTCCTAGCCACATGTCAAACGGACTAATACGGCCCGCTGCCTGACAAATTAGTAGGAACAAGGTCAGGTGATTGATGCTCCACTTTGACCTCTAACCCCGTTCTCATCAAGGAAATCCGTTGACACCCCTCGAATAACCCAAACCACTTCCTCTACCAAAGTAGCCAATCCGAAGTGCTCTAATTAAGATTGGACCTCCCTTACGGTTAGTTGGACCAGTCGCGTTCTTGTCGTCACCTCCAAGATACTAACGAGGGAATTCTAATGCACCAAATAGATTTGCTTTAGCATGTGATGGAAAATCTCGTGCCTAAAATGGAAAGAGATGTGTGAAAAAGGTATACTGTGTTTATGTATACACCCATCCGCTGATCATCAGGATATATAGGAAATCCATTAAACAAGAAACCAAAGGAAACGTCGTGTAATCAGGGGACTTGTGTTCTAATTCCCGATTATTAGAGGCAGTCGCAACTCAGTACAAAACTTTCAACTATACTTCATTGGCTGCCAACGGTTTAGATCGCAAAAACCCAGCAGTTGCACGACACGTGTGGAAGCGTCCCTTCCACCATGGCATTCAGCGTTGACCTTGACCTCAACGAAGACCGCTTCCAGCTTGACTATCCTATCTTTGAATTTCATGATGCGGTCAACTTGGGTCACACATGCTGGATTATCTCAATGAGACTGTCCACATAAGACTGTCTCTCATACTGAAATATCATCACAACGACAAATTCTTCGTCCTTGCTGACCGCTGACGCGTCATCGTTTAAAATGATGGTTCAGGCGTGGTTAACCCTGCCTGTTATATAGTTTCATTAGGAACTGATGCCACCTAAATCGTAGCTAGGCAATATAAGGTTGTGTAGATTGTAGCCTATCTATCATTCCACGATCACCGTCAGTTAATCGAAGTTGTAAAAACTGAATCCATCAGCGGTTGCCTACACGTGAAGCGACCAAATCCAAATAAACAGAAGTACTCAATTGGTAGTGAACGTGAATATTCCCAAAAGGTATGTCCGAAATGCGTAGCTGTTGGAGAGTATTCATCGGTCCTACATCGATTGCTGCTAAACTCTCATTCAAACAATCGAGACTGTGAAGAAAGCTGGATATCATTCTAAGCTGGAGATAGTGAATGGTCGGCGTTTTATCCAGATTCCCGTAGAATTCCTAAGAAGTCAATCTTGCAAACAGCTGTTTTCGGTAATTCTCATCGGGCTTTTACAATTACATGGGAATACGTGCGGGTTATATATGAAATTATGACGAGTTAAACAGGAACGTTAAGATTAGAGAAATGGTACAGATCACAGTCTACTGGGGGAGGGTGGGGGTGTTGGTGAATGTGTTCGGGTGTTATACGAGCCTGTCATGAGATATTCGTTCATCAATGTCAAGCGGTTCACGCTTGTTCGAGTTTCAAGTGGATGTGGAATGATTGGCCAGGGGAGGTGGAGGGTTTGTACGAATTGTTTTTGGGCACACAGGCAGGGGTTGTGCAGTCTGATAGCAATAGCCTCAGCGGTTGATAACAATCGCATTCTGACAGTTCTGGAGCCGGCTTGACGAACCTTGTAGATGATTCGGAATGCTTCATCTGGATTTATTCGATGGCCAGTGTCGATTAGGTGGGAGCCGATTGCACTGGAAATGGGCTTTAGCGAACCGTTGCGAAGCCATTTCGGTAGGTGTTCACGAATCCTTTCCGATAGCCGCCTTGTGGTCCTCCCAACGTAACCTGCTTGACAACAACAGGTGAGAGAGTAGATACAGAAAGACGAAGAGAACTCTGGCAAACTATCCTTAAGGCGTGGCACCAGTACCGGGCAGGTGTCGAACGACACGATAAGTCTCGCTGCAGGGTAGGCAATCTCGACCGCGTTTGAAAGTCTGCGGCTAATTATTTCACTATTAACTTCTCCTCTATATGAGAGACAGATGAAAACCGGCTTTTTCTGCGCTGTCTGGACGAGTTCTAGCTTCGTACCGGAATGCAGATTTTTATCTATGAATCTCTCAGGGTATCTATTTCTAGTGAGAGTTTCTCGAATGTGTCTTACCTCCTCCTGGAGAGTGTCGGGTGTACAGATCTTTTGCGCTCTGTTCAACAGACAGCGTACCAAATTTCTTTTGTACTTCAACGGGACAAAACTGTGAAAATGCGTGTATTGACCCGTCCATGCTTTTTCCTATAAATAGTTCTTTGAAGTGTCCCCTCTGGTCGACGAAGCAACGCAACATCTAGGAATGAGAGTTTGTTATCCTGTTCTAACTCGACGGTGAACTATATATTCCGATGTGCTCTGTTGAACTCATCTAGTATGAACTGAGGATCATCACCGTTTGGAACGAGACAAAAAATATCATCCACATAGCGCTTGTAAGGTTTGCATTTAGTTACGATGTGGTTGAGTTCAGTGGTCTCCAGTTTGGTCATAAATATATCTGCGAGCAACGGACCTGGAGGTGAACCCATTGCTACTCCTTCCTTTTGCCTATGTAACTCTCCATTAAATTGAAGTTGAACGTTACAAGTGCAAAACAATAGTAGTTCCTTCAATTTTTCACCCGTAATTCCGACATCAATTTGATTGTTCTCGATGTAAGTACAGAGATAGTCAATAGTTTCTTGCAATGGAACATTAGTGAATAGAGAAGTTACATCCAAAGAAACATGTTGTCGTTCTCCATATTCACTGAATCGATTGACTCTACAAAGTCGAAGGTGCCTGTGTGCCCAAAAACAATTCGTACAAACCCTCCACCTCCCCTGACCAATCATTCCACATCCACTTGAAACTCGAACAAGCGTGAACCGCTTGACACTGATGAACGAATATCACATGACAGGCTCGTATAACACCCGAACACATCCACCAACATCCCCACCCTCCCCCAGTAGACTGTGATCTGTACCATTTCTCTAATCTTAACGTTCCTGTTTAACTCGTCATAATTTCATATATAACCCGCACGTATTCCCATGTAATTGTAAAAGCCCGATGAGAATTACCGAAAACAGTTGTTTGCAAGATTGACTTCTAATGATCGGTGTATTATTAGCAAACTACTGTACATCCATGTAGTTTAGCTCACAAAAATTGCCACATACTTAACGAACAAACAAACAACCAGACTGACGTATCTTATTGAAAGCGTCACTATTAACCGCTATTGTTTGAAAACCAGTGAGGCCAGAATTATCAAGTACTGCAAACACGAAAATTTTCTGGTTATTCGGACTGCAAACTCGTCATGCTGGAATTTGAGGATACCATCAGCAGCAATCTCATGTTCGTGATGGTTGCCCATATAGTAATGTTTAACGTATATTTTGTAGTCATATTCTTGAAACAGATTGAGATCTGAGGGGCATATAGTTATAGAACATGCCGTTTAAAGTGGTCATGAGAACAACAGACTAACGTGTATTGACCGTTGTTCTGACTCACCTTAATCATTGTTCCCATACTTGTTATGTTGTTATTAACCTGGTAACCAAACACAGGAAACATGTCATATTCGCTACTATGACGTTCTCATGAACAATATCTAATCGTAACAAAATTCAACGTTCATTTATAAGGTAAGGGTTAAGATACAGATACCGTTGAATGCCACTCATTGATCTAATTGATGTGAATATTTTTTGGCTAGTTGTAGCTTAAACCGATGCACCTCGTGTCACGCAAGCTGAACTAGAATAGTAAGGATAAGGAGATAACTGGTAATGTGTGATTTGTGCGTTAATCATAAACATTCGATCATGCATTCTATGTCCCTGTTTCACACGAATTGGTGCTTAGTTTTACACACAGGCATCGAGGTTTGCCTTTGTTGGGTTCATTTTGTGCTGGCGTCAAGTAGACTGATATACTGGGTACGTGGCTGATGGTACGATATGCTGAAGTACGGCAGCGTTCACATGAAAAAACGTAACTGAGCTATGGTCACCTCTTGAATGAATGAAGGATAACAACTACCACCACAAAATACTGTTGGATCCAGTTTTCAACAATAGCTTGTTACCAGTGGTAAGTCCAGTTTGCTTACATCAAGCCGAACTGACCGAGCACACATCGTGAGCATTTGTGTACGTCTTCTTCTGGATATAAGTGACCGCTGTTTAAAAACCTCTTCAGGGCTAGCCGTATTCATTTTTTCGCTTCGTTACATAGAGGTAGCTTAAACTCGATTCGTATTTCGCTTCTGTTCTCAGCACTTGCGACATAAGAGGACACAGTTAAATTGCTTTAGTTTACAGACCACCAATTTTGTCTGTTCACGATGAGGGACCAAAACCGGGGTTCGAGAACTTTCTGCCAGAAAGAAACCAATAAATGGCCCGTAACCCACTTAGTCACATACGACAAGCAATCAAGATTACGTTTAACACAACAAATATAAGGGCTACTTGATTGAACTAACATTCAAATTTCGACGTCACGAACTAAGTAAAGTACATTGGTGTTTGACGCTTGTTCACTGGATGAACGTCCCATATATTTGGCAACCTAATGACTGAGACCTGATACAAAGTGCACGTTAGGTGGGTTGTTCACGTCGAACCCTCAAGTAAACGTACTACAGAATGTGGATTTCACATGATACATATATCCAAGAAGGGATGTTATACAGAATCCTAATCACACCAAAACATCCGTGTTGAAGTTGCGCAGACATAGTCAGGTTCATCACTGAGTTGTGCACGGTTTGTGAACTCAGTAGGATCAGCTGGTACGGTGTGATAAACAGAATGATCCTATGGTCTTATGAAGGGCGATCTCTTCGTTGTTAAGCGGTGGACCAACAGAATCAATGGTAACGATCATTCCTAACTTCTCTCCCCCACCGTCAACCACTCTTTCGATGTAGAACTATTTCTATCGATCAATACGTTTGATTGGGGGTGATATGGGGTTGTGCAAATTTTATTGATTCCCAAGCGCTTCAAACAGTCTCGAAATTCCCCACCGTCGAAGGAGGGGAGTTGATCAGTTCATATGCTTGGCGGTATTCCGTGATTTGTAGCGATATGTTCCATCATCACCCTGCATACAGGGCTTGCATGCTGATTGATATAGTGGATGGTTCGATCCATCTTGTGAACTGTTCAGCCATGACCACGATGTACTGGTTTTCGGAATTGGTTACTGGATAGAGCACCGTCACATCCATCGACCATAATTGCTCAGCTTCACCCACAGGGATTGATTGAGTAGGATATTGATTCAAGTGGCTAGTGTTCTTCAGCAGCTAACACCGCTGGTACATCCGCACATAATTGTTGAAATCATTCTTCATTCCCAGCCAGTATGTCCTTCGCTTCAGCACTTCGCACTTTCGATGACACCACGTATGAGCCAGTTGACGACATCCCTTCACAATCGTCGCCTCATCCCGGTCAGTATAACACGTACGTTTATTCTCTCCGGCAGTTGGCGCATTAAAATTCTGGCACTATTCAACCG
>QNGE01005891.1:5417-34190 GCA_008508345.1 Paragonimus westermani
TGGGTATATCCTCACCTGCCTGCTTGACGACCATTGGTGGGATACCATCTGGTCCAGGATGGGTTGGGGGCCTAATGCTAGCTAACTGTGAACGAACACTTCGAAGATCGATTAGAACATTATTCAAAACTTTATCTGGTTTTGATGGGATATTAGCAGGTAATGGGGCGCTTTCTACGCTAAACGAGGCAGCAAACTGTGAGTTGAAGATTTCCCACATCGTTACAGGGTCATCGACAACCGTTTTGTCTTTGAGAGTGACAGTTCTTATAGCAGGGTCCCTCATAGAATTCCTCCGTCTCATCAGTTGCACTAGTTTCGCACATCTTTGCTCACTACAGAGTGCGAGTTTATCTTCGCCTATATGACGGAGTTGCGTCTGACGTTCTATGTGTTCAAACATTTTGCCCATTCGCATCACCATGGAGAAGTCTAGTGTTCTTCCGTACCTCGACTTAAGCATTTTCAGTTTGTCGGTCTCTTTTGCAGTAAGGATTTTATCCTGTACATACGAGCCCACACGTTTTGATTGAACGGGGTCCGAAACGTCGATGCAAAACGTTAGATGTCTGATAAATTCTGCGGTCGCTATGCTTGGGTCCGATGTGCGAAGGAAGGTATTCCACTTTAAGAATCTTAGTGGGGATAAGAAGGCATTCCAATCAATGAATTTGATCGGACGATAGGATACAACTGTCCGTTTAGTGGTCATATTGAAATCAAACAGACATTCGACGACATTATGGTCGCTTCCAGAAAATTGTTGTAGAATAGCTGTCTCTACAGACGAAATACCTATAGTAAACATGGAGTCCAAAATATGCCCCTTTCTGGTGGGCGTTATGACATGTTGGTTTCGACCATTCAGCTGAATGCATGAAAGAAATTTGGTCCCTTTTGCTGGAGCAGAGACTGAGGTTCAGGGGATATTAGACATGTTGAAGTCACCGCCTACTAGTTTGTGTTCACAAGGCATGTTGGACACATGATTCATTATCCTAATAAGGTCAGTCAAATCATTGCTCGCAGCATTAGGCGGCCTGTAGATGCCTCCTATAAGCTCGCGAGAAGAATAGACTCTTTAAGTGCGACTACGTGAAAATTGCTTTTTTGACGGAATCAGTTGGCGACGCACTTTCTTGTTTATACCTTTTAGGAATTTGTTTCCTAGTATCTCGCATATTTTATGCACTTCGAGTCTCTAGGATAGCTGGTTCCCATCATATTTTTGACACTTCATCCAGACGATTAATTTAGACGGCATTGCTAAACCCATTTACCTGTGGATTGACACAGGATTCTCCCTGGGACCGTTACGTTTTCTCATGTAGCCGTACTGCGCAGATGGCCTCACTAAATATGACAAGCTGCTTTTGCCTGCTGACGACATCAAAATCGTCTACAAATTTCCTCAGTCGACCAACATTGCCTTCTGTTTACACAATGTACGACAAGACTCAGTGTCATCGATGTCGTGGTGCAAAACCTGGCTGATGACATTCCCGTTGAACGAGTCGAACAGTGTTTTTGGCTGTCAAATAACCAATGGTCTCGTCTTCGTTAGTATTCTTAATGTTGATACCGCCACTTCCGTTTGGTATCTAAGAATGCAGTGATCAAAATACTCGAATTCCACTGAGCAGGCATACATTCAGGTGGAAAAACTGGGACAGCAACAGGCTGTGTCAAAAAGACTTTGAGTCTGTTGGCTTTATTTACTTATGGAGAACGTTGTCGATTGTTGGGTAATGATCCACTCTTGTTGTGAAGACTAGTGTTAACATAACACTTCCACACAAACCGATACATTTGGGCGCCATCACTGCAGCTTTCGCCGTTCACATACAACAGATCTCTTCACATGGTCTACGGAATGAAATTTTCCGGTTTAGTAACCATGCTAGCTAAAGGACACACGTGCTACCTTTTTCGTCATAAACTGTTCGTGCATTTGAAATAAGCTTCCGAATGAAATCAGAGCCAGTAACAAAATCCAGCGTTGTGGAAAGGGCTCAGACAATTATCTTGCACTATCAAACACAATGTTTGTCTCCGATGACTTTTTAAATGTGGCCTGGCAAACTTCCTACCGCCAACTACGTATAACGTACCCACCCATCCGCGGTATCAAGCTCTCCGCGAAAACGGCTTGCCTGAAACGGTTTGTTGCACCTCATTGACACCCCATCTAACATCTGATCCATTGCATGCTCACAAAACCATTAGAAGATCGACGTCATTTTCCATTAGCATATATGCCCCATTTTGCTAGTTTATCCACCCCGGCATTTACCACGACTCTGAGGGTCAGTAGCCTCCATACTGTGACTTATTGTACGCAATGTTTGAAGGTTACCAAACAAAACACAACACTCAACACAAAATTACGATAAAGTAACCTCTGGCGCACCTCACACAACCGCATTGAGATACCGATCCATCCTCTCAGTAGTACAACAAGATGGTCATCCTATCTTTGAGTGTCCGACGTAGGGTGCTTAACAGTTTCACTGGCAAAAGAATTCCAAGTTCGCTGTTTGTTAAGTTGCTAACGTAATTGCTGATGGCTGACTGTTGCACGGTTGGAATAGATTACCATTTTTTCTTAGTGCTGGTTCAGTAAAACCGGCCAGTTGCAATAAGCAGTGTAGACGTATTGCGCGAGGAACTGAGGACGGTGGGCTTTTGTTCGAATAACAACTGCCTGACCAGGATAACTGACTGTGAGTGATTGTGCGATCATTTTCGTCACTTACTTGGAAAACGCTGAATATAGAAGAGGCAGAAAACCCATAAATTCTCATAACTTCATTATAATGGTCCGCGCACAGGCAAAACATCGATACTCTAATGAGCGCCTGGTTTAATTAATGGGTGTTGTATTCTCCTTGGTTTCGCTGGAGTAGCACATGGTCGTATTTCCAGTGCTAATTGAGACACTTCACATATAGTTTGAGACTGAAGATGCATGACTAGTCAGAGTGTATACAGGTTCACTTGGCATTTCGATGCTCACTGATTTACCACAGACCAACAAACGTTTGACCGACAAAAGACAAAGAATGAAGAAAGCTCACTTGTGCACAATGTGAATTGCTACTGCACGTTTGATGCTTAGAAACTTTTGCTTTCAAACGTGACGGCCTTTATAAAGGAATCCGACAAGCGTCCGAAACGAAGTAGGGCCTAGAGGAAACTTTCCACTTAACAATTGCATGAGTATCTTTTAAGCGTTTGGCTAAGACGCTCAAAATACACTCGTAAAACGGCCGAGACAACCGACAAACCGTTGTGCTGCCGTTGCGCTGCCTAACCTGCTGTAAACCCTCCTTATCAAACACCAAAAAAACTTTGCGCGTTGTGAAGTATAGGTTTTAGTTTGAACACTGATCACATATGGCAAGCTAGCTTCCAAACCCCGGACGGTGTTCTGAATATCACGTGGCAATCATCGTCAAGGTGACTGCGGCTGTCAGGTGCTGGTCATACGCTTATAGTCAAATAATATAATATAATAGCTGCTTTCCAGTAACAACATTCAACATCTTAGAAAATGGTTTTTACAGCTATCTCACGGTATTAAACGCAATGTCTACCCCCAAATTCTTCGTTATCCCCGATGGCCTTTATGAGTGTGGTCCCAGAAAAATTCAGCTGTCAGCTGCATATACCGTACACAGTGACTCTCGTTGTCCAACTCCCCTTCGAAAACAGCCTGCTTGAAACGGTCCGTTGCATCATTTACTCACACGACCATTTAGCATTTGGCCTACTGTATGCTCACTGATTCGCCCACAAGTCAACATTATTCTATCGATATTTGTTTATTCATTTATACGCACTACCCAGATTGCTGGGAAATATGAAATTGACGCATATTAATTAATCCAGCAAAATGACATCATGTGAGCTCTGGTTATCGCAAGCGCATTTCATGGGGCCTTCCAAATCGTTGACACAATATTTCCTTTGCCTAAACAAATCCAGATTGCATAGCAAAATGTCGCAACTAACAGTTGATAGGGTTATATATTTCAATGACCATAGCGAAATTAATAACATCGCACGAATTCTGTGTCGAAAAATTTCGCATACACATTGTCCGTCATAGTAAGTGTAATCGTCCCACGTTTTCTCATATAACGTGTGAGATTGTGCTGTTTCTTGATCCCATAAATACCCATCGTGCGAGAAATTTTTCTGTGACGGATGGACGCACGGAACTTCGTCTCGGCTGAAAATTTTGCGAGGTTCTCAATTTTTTGACGGTTACCAGCAATCGACGAAATTCTTCGATTGAGCCTGCCCAACCGCTTGCTGGATTTCTAAATTCTCCGTTCCGCCCCGGCAAATCCGACTGACTTCAATATTTTCCCGAAGCCACTTATACCCCGTAATGGCGGGACACCCCAAAGATGCATTCGGACGTTCTCCTCGGGGTGACCTTTAACCATTTGAAAAACCGCCCCACACACAACTTTGTAAGAGGTAAATTAAGTAACATCTCATTTCACTGGGACTAAATTTGTGAAGTCGGCGAACTATCTGATTCCCTGTTGAGTGCGTCAAAGATTCATAAACTATAATCATTTTTCCTTGATCACTTCCTTTTCATCAGCAAGTTCCATGTTTGTGCAACTGCTCAATTAATCGCTTTGTATCGCCGGTAATTACCTGCAGTGATCGAACATAACCCGTCGTACTCCTCACGTGTGTTGAGAAATATACAATATTATCATTGTTATTATTACGACATAGCCATTGCCGAGAAATTATATATACCGTTCATCATTGCTCACACAGCCACTCCACATTTTATCATTCAACACACACCTAGCCTCGACAAAGCCAAGCGCGTTCAACCGTCCGCAACGGAACATATAGCCGGGCTTTTCATCGATATCCGCCATCTCTCCGGGGCAGCAAACCTAATCGCGCTTGCCTTCTCGAAATTGGATAACATGTCCGCAGGCACAAACTCGATTTCACATAGCAGTACAACTGCACTGCAAGTACGATAGCACTTTCATCGGTGACTCCGAAAGCATCAACTTGCTCATCTTCACATCATCCCGAGGTCACCAACTGGTAACTCTGTTTGTGAAAACTGACTGGTGTAATCCAGACCTGCTGAAGCTCGCTGCTTGCAAATGGTCCTCCGTGAAGCACTGCGTAACCTACCATAACGATTGCGGGTAAATTCACACGGCTTAACACCGGTGGCGATGTATGGCATTAGGCCCGGTGTCCTCCTGCATATCAGAGCCTTATGGTCAACCGACTCACGATCACCCTCTGTGGTGACTTCCTTGCCCCCGACCCTGAAGTTGAACACATCCACTTGGACCTCACTGAAACTCCCCCATCTTCTCGGAGCTACGCTGATCGCTTTTTGTGTTTCGACCAAGTCACCCCCTAGTATGAAGAAACCTCCCCAACATATCAGTCAAGGGGTCTTCCACCCATGATTTTGGCGAGCACTGGATGGCGCCGTCACGTTGCCAACTGACGAATACGTCGGATCGATCAGATGATTTGACTTGAGCATTTGCGAAGCGATTGCACATATAGGCCGTACAACACAGCAAGTATCCGTACGCGTTCGGAAGCACCAAGCGTTGAAGCTAACATGAGGGTCGATAGGACCTCGATCGCTTCGCACATGATCAAGTCAGACCACCTGATCGATCCGACCGATTCGTTCGAGCTAATCTATTAAATAGGTAAGATGCAATCGAAGTGGGTCGTACATTTTCGTATATCAGTTGCAGAGGCCGTCGCAATCCGAGTGCACTCACCACCACTGTGAGCCCAGAAACGGCTGATCAAAACTTTGAACTCTCCATGGCTTTGCCCACGAACCCAGGATAGGGTGGTCGCATAAATGTTACGTTTCTCACACAGACCTCGTGCAACTCAAGTGATCAGAGTTACTTGGCTGAATCAAATGACCCATATCAGACAGAAACTACTAACAGACAACCATTGTTTCAATACTATATTATCTACCACCGCCATCGAACCCATATACATGTGCTTAATTCAGCCTGACGATGAGACACCGGAATTAAACTTGTATTCTAAAGGATTTTCACATGCTATCGCCTTTGTTTCCTTACATCTGTGACGGTCTGTGCGAACCAGTGGCACTATATGTACTTTTGTCCAATCCGCCCGCTCATTAACTTGTAAGGTAGGTTTATGAGTTAGCAGTGAATACCATGTGCTGGATCACCCCCGTGCGAACGATATGCAATGGTGCGACTTCCGTGAACGCCTGGCACAAAGACTAGTTGTGGGAACAGCCTTGATTCAATTTCTCTCTCGTGCAACGTAATCGTCAGCGGGAAACCTAACGGTGCCATCCAGTGCTCGCCAAAATCATGGGTGGAAGACCCCTTGACTGATATGTTGGGGAGGTTTCTTCATACTAGGGGGTGACTTGGTCGAAACACAAAAAGCGATCAGCGTAGCTCCGAGAAGATGGGGGAGTTTCAGTGAGGTCCAAGTGGATGTGTTCAACTTCAGGGTCGGGGGCAAGGAAGTCACCACAGAGGGTGATCGTGAGTCGGTTGACCATAAGGCTCTGATATGCAGGAGGACACCGGGCCTAATGCCATACATCGCCACCGGTGTTAAGCCGTGTGAATTTACCCGCAATCGTTATGGTAGGTTACGCAGTGCTTCACGGAGGACCATTTGCAAGCAGCGAGCTTCAGCAGGTCTGGATTACACCAGTCAGTTTTCACAAACAGAGTTACCAGTTGGTGACCTCGGGATGATGTGAAGATGAGCAAGTTGATGCTTTCGGAGTCACCGATGAAAGTGCTATCGTACTTGCAGTGCAGTTGTACTGCTATGTGAAATCGAGTTTGTGCCTGCGGACATGTTATCCAATTTCGAGAAGGCAAGCGCGATTAGGTTTGCTGCCCCGGAGAGATGGCGGATATCGATGAAAAGCCTGGCTATATGTCTCGGCTGTCATGTTTTTTCGTGAATATCTACAGAAATTATTCCACGGGGCATGCCCAGGTGGCTTGTGATGCGTAAGTGTGTTCAAATAGCGGCCACAAATTTCTTGGCGGAAATAACGTACAGCTTTGTATGCGGCTAAATACTCATGTTGGAAATATCGGAGCACGTTTCGGCTCCGCTGAGGCGGTGAGACAAATAGGGGGTTGGCTGGCATCCCTCCAGCATTGCTATATGCAGCAAAGCGATCACTACAGTGTGCAACGCATTCACGTGGACACCAATTTTAGCCACCAGATTCAGGTGGGTTAGCTTGAATAAGAGGGCGGGTGTCTGCCTTGCGGCCGTGGAAGTCATAGCGGTTTCCAAAATAACTCAAACGGAGGCTGCATCCGCTTTTTGTAGCTGGGGGCAAGCCGACGATGGTTAGTTGAAGCTTCGGAGTTCTGGGTTTGTGTCAGAAAGTAGTGTCATGGTATAATAACCACGTTTTTGGAGACAAGCTGTTTATTCCTGTCTGCCGATATATTGTGGTCTGAGATGTTTGGCCAGATTTGGTTAAATTCGGTCACATCCTCTGTCATAGGTGGGTTGCGTGAGGCTAAACATTAAAACGGTAACTCCAGTCAGGGGATATGCTGTTCGAGTGGAGTGCCCATCACAAGGTTTTCATCCACGTATGTATTGAAGGGACCCAATGTTGGGTAGCCTTAGTGAGCAAACAGTTGGATACCCGCGAGACGTTTCTAAAGTCGAAAGACGTGTAGAAATTTGAACAGACCGAACACTGGTGATAACCGCTCTGGGTAAATTCTCTTCCGCTACCTGTGTTCGGTTATGCACCGGGCTGCGACCAATTTTCCCAAAGACCGCTCCGCTTGTAAGACTAAAAAGCAGATCGTGAATGTGTGATATAGGGTTTGATATTGCTTATTTTACGATGGTGTCTGCAGAGGTGGCAATTTCGTTCTGCTCTTTCAACACCATGTGCGGATGGAGGTGCCCATGAAATACCAGAAAATTGAACGGTATTCATACCCAACCTGTAGTGGAGTACGAGCCAAGCGATACGCAATGTCTGGTGCCGGTCTTCCTGATCAATGAAAGACGAACAAGCCCCTCGTATTTATATGATGGACGACCCCCGGGAAAAAGACAGGCAGTTCGTTGGATGGACGGGTCACTTCTCTCCGCTATCCATCACGGTTGCTTTGGTCAGCAGTCAGTGGTTTAGGGATGCAAATCGAGGACTGGGCACCTGCGGTCTGTATGCGCGTTAGGGGACCTGGGATTATGTGGTGACTAGAGAATACACGTAGTCCAAAGTGCACCAGGAACTCGATGCCTAAAATGGTATTTGGTGATTCCACAGAGATGAACATTTATTGCTGTGCACACCGTACACCTACTTCCAGTAAGGCGGAATGAGACTTAGTGACGCAAAATAAGGTTTCATCAGCAATCTAAAACTTGAGCAATGTCGAGCAAGATTTGTCCTCTTTTCTGGTGATAGGGATATGGAACTGCTCGCCGTTGTCTGCTGATAACAGCACACCAATATCTTATCGGACACGGAATCTGTGTCCAAATAGCAGGTTCGCCAGCGAAAGTCGTTGCCCCAATTTACTGAGGATCCTGCTCGCTGAGGTTGCTGAGACGATTTATGGTTTCTATTGGTTCCGCATCTGTCGAGATAACCGTAATTCCTCGTTCTCGAGCACAGCCTTGAGCTGTTGCGTCCCTTGAAAGTGAGGCAAGATAACGAAGCAACCAGGGCTTGAATTTCTATGTATGTTCTGGTTCACCTAATTCGGTGACTATGACCTGTGAATATACCTCGACCTGGTACTTTCTGTTTTGGAGACGTCCCAAGATTTAAACGGTAGATGTTGCCAACTGATTCAGGGGTCTCATTGTTGTGAGTGGAAAAGTACCTGCATAAACAAGACCAAGGAATCGCTGAGTCTCAAACTGGTGTATGGGCTCGCATTTTTCTTACACCAGTCTCAAACTGCTCAACTAGATGGTAAATGACCCCTAGATGGAAGCCAATGCAACCTGGTCCAGTAGCTCTTCTCGTGGCAAGACGACAGGCTTCAAAAATGCTTTTTGTATGCGTTACAAGGGTTGCTCTTCGGTAGTCAAACCAATAAGTCCCTGATGTGAAACACGAGATAAATGGGTAGCGCAGGAGCCAAGTACGTAGGCTTATCAGTCTGGATGGTAGCACACGCTGACTGGAACTGCAGCTGATGATGCGTTAGTCAGCATTCTGGGTCAACCGAACTGTGTTTCGGGATCCGAAAAAACACGGCGTTCCTCTTCGTATTTAGGTCTGAACTGAACTGGGACTGAACCATTAGACAGCATGGTTTGAGTATAAATGAAATTTCTGACACACATAGGTGGTGTGGAAATGGTGGCGCTAAGACTCATAGTTTCCAATTAGATACGTAGGAACCTATCAACTATAACTGCAAAAAGCAGAGAGTACAGAAAATATAATTTGGAATAACTACCAGAAGTAGAAACAATTGATTGTTTTGACACGTTAAGATCGCGTTCTAAGTTGCCCCGCTCAGTGATCCGCACGCTGAGAATTTTTTATTTCAAGCTAACGCAGTTCAGAAGTCTTGATGATGTGATTGATGAATCGACAGGCATTCTTTAAACAGTCTATTTAGGACGTTAAAGATGTAGATGCAGCTGTGTGAGCTGTGGGTGTGACGATGACCGCTTGTTTGACAGGAAGTCGGTGACTACGCTGCTTGTAGTAAATTACCCTTCCTGTTGATTTTTCTCCTTCTTACACTCGAAATCGTCCTCGTAATAACTGCGGACTTCGTTCGCAAAAGCTGATACAGCCATCCGAATTGTATGCGCGGCAACTTGTTCCTGCGATTAACGTCAGCTCCGATGTATATTACTAGAGCCTGATACCGTTTGTATTCGGTGAACTCTTTATCGCCTAATTTGTTCTTCCCTACTTCCCACTGTTGGAAGTGTGTTCATGTGTACCCCAATTTCATTTTCGCCTCAGCCCTCAGCCGATTTAAGAAATGTACTTAATAGTGTTCACGTGACTCATTGGTTTTCGACCCGGAGAATTGTGTGGATTCGATATCGAGGCCTGCTGCAATTTCCTACCCTTTCGTTTTTATTATTTTTCTTGAATCTGAGCATCCCATTAACGAGAAACTCATCTTTACGACAGTACTTTTCGGATCAGAATCGGTTGCCCAGCGTGCTGGGAAATTATATACGTTTGTTGTTTCACGGAAGCGTGTAGACATGATCCAGCTCAATGGCAGACACTTTGAGTAAGATGATTGTGGCCAATAGGATCACTGGACGTCCGGGACTGGCCAGATATACGAAAGCAAGCTAACTTCAGTGCAACCGCACGCCAGTCCTTCAAGGAGGACGAGATAGCATAAAACTCCTGTCAACCATGAGGATTCAACACAGCGTTCAGAGGGCACAGTGTTATTTCTGGAAGTAATAACTGGAACATTGCCACGTCCGAGAATGTGGTGCGCCATACCGAAATTGACGTAGGTTTATTGCACAGTACAAAGTAAAGACGCGGCACCTGGACCAGCGTTTGTAGTGGTGGAACAAGTAAGTATGCCAAAAATGATAGAGGGACCGTTGCGTGGAAGAAATTTTACGAAGTTTTGGACGACAAAGTGTGATTTCGCCAATCATTCTGGGAAGTCGATAAACAGATTCACTCATTTTTCTGCATTGTTAAATTAAACCTTCCAGTAGGTTTGCTCATGCGTTATTTCAACAATATTTTCCATTGCTGCAGCACTCTTCGTCAGTGCTAACTTCCTGAGGCATTAGACAGCATTCTGCCTTTTCAGGCCACTTCGTCCCGGAAGTGGAATTTGTTTGAACCGTTTGAGAAGCCTATTTTGGAAGACTGTAACATGCAGGCCAGCCGACTCTACTCTGGATGCCCGTGAATTCGCGGACCAACCTTCGGGCAACGTAGACGCACCAGGGCACAGCGCTCTTCCAAAGTAGGGGTTCGAACAACAGTTCTGAAAAGAGAAACAATACAAACAAACATGAGCCGAAGACCCAGTAAGCCATGCACACGACTTACACAAACGAAAGCTGAAACGGCACCAACAACACAGCAGCACGCCCCGTTACACAACTCAAATTCAATCCGTGCGCACTCGCTGGTTTCGGTTGCGCGTTACACAGCTTCCCTCTTCGTGAAGCACAGTCCCCTGTGCTCCAAACCTTCTACAAACCGGCTGGTGCTCATGTCGCCAGGTTGGATAAAGTGCCTGCGGTTCATCTGCCCGTTTTCTCGTAACTTCGTTTTTTTCTTTACTTTTTTCATCTCGACATTTTTTTCTTTAATCCTGATAATATTCTTTTCTGATACCTTTACACTCCATTACGCTACTTCTCTTTTAACTTCAGTACTCTTTTTTTCTTCGCGACGCAATTATTTTTATCTCGGCACTTCTTTTTTCATCCTAGCAGGGTCGCCAAAATGTAACATGCAGACCAGCCGACTCTACTCTGGATGCCCGTGAATTCGCGGACCAACCTTCGGGCAACGTAGACGCACCAGGGCACAGCGCTCTTCCGAAGTAGGGGTTCGAGCAACAGTCCTGAAAAGAGAAACAATACAAACAAACATGAGCCGAAGACCCAGTAAACCATGCACACGACTTACACAAACGAAAGCTAAAATGGCACCAACAACACAGCAGCACGCCCCGTTACACAACTCAAATTCAATCCGTGCGCGCTCGGTGTTTTCGGTTGCGCGTTACAAAACTTCGGATACGACCCAGGACGATAACACATTTGCGAGTGATCCTTCAATGATATGTATTTGCCACTATCGTTCCTGTCATATTCACATAATATTTTTGAACTGGACAGGCTTTTGTTTAAATCTGTTGTGAAATCCGTTGTCATGGCTGTTGTGAAACTTTGATCGTTAAAGCTCAATGTCAAGTGTATATGTTTAGAGGTAAAATTCAACACGGAATAAAAAGACATATTTTTATGGCGTCATTTTTGTTATAGATCACTTTGAAAAATGGTCGAATTATTTTCTGTTCTCTGTATCTTTTACTTTTTCGTATATTGGTACATTTGTGCCAGTGGTAGTTGGCTATAGTTACATGGTATCCGTCTGCGGGCGATATTGCCCGTAGACGGATATGTTTTTTAGTTTAGCTTTTCCAGTTCATCCAAATTACATACATAATTTAGATGAACTAAAAAACTTTTCGACGAGTTTTTGAGGTCTTTTTTCGAAAACCTGTTCCTTGTGACTCCCAGCCATCATCAAATTGTGAAGGCTAGTAGTTTCCCTGTCGCCTCTTCAGAGGAAAGGGAAGGAGTAACACTCTGCGTTTCAACCACCTCGGGTGGCCTCCCTCAGGAGTGTTGTAATCGATTCCCAATTTGTTTATCAACAACATGTTAAACACGACGCCCAAACTATTCAACCTTATTCGTACTAAATTTGGTGCGGATATATTAGAAGGGAAAGGAGTGTTGGGATCACTGGAGTTCCAGGTTTTCGAGAGAGAGAGAGAGAGAGAGGGTGAATGGGAACTGTCGCCGGCAAACCACTGATGTAAAGTAGAAACATCAGCGGACCAAAGACAATGTGCAATGCATACAAACCAAACTTTAGCGTGAAAGGTTTCAGATTTATCATTAGGAAACCTGGCGTTACATGTAATTAAGTACATCTAAATGTTACTGTAGTTAAATGTTGAATTGTGAAGGTCAGTGTGCTTTCATTGAAGTCTTAATAACTATGTGCGCCCTCAACACATTGCACTACCCATAGACTGACACCATGTCACTATAGCCAACACCGCATGGCTTATGTATTTCACTATGCCCATATGCCTCAACCATGCAACCAAAGCCAACAGGGTGTATTATGTGTGCAGAAAGTACGAGTATTGGCTATAGTTACTTAGTATCAATCTATGGGCAGGGTAATTTGTTAAAGTCGCGCATGTAACTTCTTATTTCTGCTGATACTTGAAGTGAAGACATGCTGTCCTTATAAGGACAGATGTTTTGCGAACTGTTATAACAGTTCGGCAGAAAAATGTTGCTTGGATGTAATTTTTAATTTTAGGTATATGTTGAAGTACATTCAACGCTTCGTTTTTCAACGATAGTTTTAGAGTCTTTCGTGTTAAAGTTGGATTTAATCTTTTCTTCCCTGCATTTATCACCACGAATGTACAATGATGCGTCGAGCATTGTGAACAGGGATTTGTCTTTTTTCCTTTACTGTTTCTACTTTAAATCAATGTTTCACTCTCTTCTTTATGCGGCTGACTTGGACACCTGGAACACCAACACTTCGCAAGTTGGCTTCGATACATGCTTAAGTATACGATGGAAAGAGGGATGACAAAAACAAGTGACAGAAGCGTCCAATGTACTTTAGGCTTCATATCGTTCACAATATTTCTCGGGGTCTGGATAAAGCAAGAACCGTCTACATTCGATTGCTTTCCACTGCTTGAAGTCAAGTAACCCGAAGCATTTACCAGGAGAATCATGAGTCCAGCTTGCTTAACATTGCAGCATTCTGCCATTGATTCGGTTGTTCACTTGTAAAATGATGTGAGCGTTCTGTGGTACAGACTTCGAGGTCCAGTTGCTGGTCAACTGACGGATCATGGTGAAACAAACAAAATGCATGTGGTGTAGTGTTTTTTATACTATTTTCTACTTCATACTTTTTTATTGTTATTCATGCCTTTTCATCTTCAACCTCGCATGTACACATGATGTTTGAACGAGACTAATCGATACACAGAGTAACCAATAATTTCAAATATACACTTCCGAGTTCGCGAGTTCTGCTTTCTGTTCGCGTTCAGGGTCGGTGGCGTACAAATCTCTGAAAGAATTAGAATTCGGCGGAATCAACCGTTCAGTTCGGCAAATTTANTTAGAATTCGGCGGAATCAACCGTTCAGTTCGGCAAATTTATCTATTTATTTATTTGTCGTTGGAATCATCTCGGCCGTGACATCGAGGCCATCTCGGGGACATACGACAAGTAGTATCAGTGGAGAATCGTCGTTTGGTGTAGTGGAACACTAAACCAACGTACCTCCACGAATTATTGTGAGTTATTTGTTTTCTTTTTCACCAGATTTCGACTTCCATTCACACCTGAGTTTCCATATACTGTATCACACCTGAGTTTCCATATACTGTTTAGATCCACTACAGTGGTCTATTGGAAAACAGCATATCATACCAACAGGGAGAGGAGAAAAACGTGAGACGATCGCTGGACAGAAGCGCCATTCAGAGTAAACCTTACCCTGTGATTGAGGTAAAGTCCTTTTTGGTTACATTTATCGCAACCATAATAACAACCGTGACTGTGTTTTCGTTTAACAAACATACGATCTGGTGTACCACAAATGATAGCCTTTAGGCCAACTCACAGGTTGGCCCCGTAAACAGTGTACTGGATGATAACTCGCCATACAGTTCATTAACAACGTCAAGAAGGCAAAAGTTAACGTCCTCCGGTTTACCGTTTCCACCGTGAGAGCTGACAGTAGAAGGCTGAGGCACGAGTGGCTTGTGTATACATCATAAAATAGGTCGCAAAGTGTATTCTCCCGATTCAGTCAGTGACAAGCCGTTAATATTTAGCTGTTGCAGTGGCGACGATATGCCGCACTTGATGTTTTGCTAACGTTTGCGTAATGCCATTAGCCAAACCGTGCATTTTCATCCGGCTGCATCTCATATTTCGACGCCGTCTACGGAGTTCTCATCAGTGTTCTTGCATCGGATAATATTTCGGACAGTCTTTATTCCAGAATTTGTAATAGCCGATTGACGTGAACTCTAGTAGTATTGGTTGAAAGGGCCTAAACTCGAAGCCGGTGATTAGATTGTTTGATAACAAAGACTCAACTTTTTCTACATCAGAGGTTCGTTGCCAAAATTCCTATTCATCTTTTGCTCACTCAAGAACATCTACCATTGTCGGTTATATAAAGTAGGTATTTACAATTACCTTGAAAAGTGGGTACATAGAAATCAGCAAACGCCTACCCAATGGTGGAAATGCTGTGGTGGAATTTTCCACATGGCGAACGCGACGGTAAATGATGGTACAACTGACTAATAATTCCAAACCCCGTGAAAGCAATATGCATTTGCTTTGTTCAGATTGCTAGTGGTCAGACATGTTCAAATAGGGCAACCAGCTGGTAGCAAGGGGAGAAACCTCAAGAGAAACTACACCAAACTGGAGTATGACGAAATTAAACACGCGCGTTTCAGTTCAGCTAAACAAAGAAAGCCTACGTGTGCGGTGGGTGGTTTGTCATATATAACAAATATCCTTTGGGATATTTATGAAACGACATTTGTGTAGTCAAACTATAATGAAAAATCACTCCCAGGGCATTTTACTCAGGTTCATTCATGTTGAGTTCCCACTGGTCATAAAAATGCAGATGTATTTTCCATCTGAGAATTGACGTAATTCTTCTCTATATATCACGCCAATCAAACACCAAAAACTACCATAATTCATCCTAAACGAATCATTAGTGTGTGCTAACAGGGTATACGATGGTCAGAGAAGTGTCGACACTGTTCTTCCACTAGGCGGCGCGAAACGTAGTAGGTCTTCAATGACCTATTATTTTCAAAGTGAAACAGTACTTAGGAGTCCCAACTCAAAATCTTTGTTCCTCAACTTCGGAAATGCTGAATATTACAAAAAGACCACATTCTTACTTTTTCCTTCCTTCTTACGAGCTGGCAGAGGAATTACTAACGTTCACAAGTCCACGTAAGCTGGGGATGATAACGAAAGTTATCCAAAAGGAGACGTCAGAAACTTACCAGGAAATTTCCTTCTCCCACAAGGTGGTTGCCTATTGAAATATTCCTTCTTCAACTACCGTTAGTAGTCTTCTAGAGTGCAGTTAAAGGCCTCATTAGGCGGTTTTCTTCTTGACAGAATAAGGTCTTACCTTTTCCTATTTCATACTGTTTCTATATTACTAATGTATTCGGAGATAGCGGTGCTAGGCCAGTTTTTCCATGACCACACTTCAGAGAAGTTGACGCCAGCGTGGGGTTAAAAAAAGTTGTACCAGCTCCAGAGTCTTACCTATCGGCATCGCATTCGTGTATCAATAAATGAATCGCTGAATTGTTCCAATTATATAATTTCCGAGCCAACGCGGCAGCGTGGACTTGAATCACAGCCCTTGGCGGCGCGTTCATTGTGGCCATCAGAAATAACCCTACTGGGAGGTGCTAGTGACTGACAGAGCGGTCCAACGAAACAGCCGAATATATTAGCAAACGGTGTTATACGACCTCGACTGTCAAAAGCACAGTTTAATACCAAGTAACTTGACCCACTGGCAGAGTTATGCCTCTCTGAAGCTTAAGAGTCGTGTATATAAAGCTACTCAATGAAGCTGAAGCCTGGTCGATCATAGAAGAAGACTTTTTTTATTTGTTTGACAATCACAATTTATGTTTTACCACTCTCCTCAATTGGCGGCAATGAATAAGCAACTAGAAAGTTAGTGAATGAGTGTTTAGAAATGACTTCTGAACGACTGCTCCAATTTAATTCTTTCTTTTGCACTAACTCAAGATTCCAGATAGTTATCTGCCACGTCAAGCAGTCTGTCGATCGGCTGGGATCGGCTGGTGTAAGGAGGGAAATGGGCAAACGGCAACCTAACGTAGAACTAGAGCTGTAGAACGGCTTCGTCTCCTGGAGTGAGGCTTTCGTTATTCTCAGAGTAGGTGATTGAAGACTTATAGTAAGATGACAGCTTGTCGGGCTGAGTAGCATGATTTCTCTCGTTCTTTGTATGAATTACCTATGAATTAGGCGGGCTTAATGGATTGGGACAGTAAAGGACGCGAGGAAGTTGTCTTGTTTATGAGGCCTTACTTTCATTTATTTCCCAGTTGCTTGTTTGCTAAACGCAAGCGCCCTGATGTTGGGTTTTCTATCCAATAGGTCGGTCCCCTCACCTTCTCTTCTTACTTTATTCTTGGCCAGAGCTTGCTTTTTCATGGTTGTATAAAGGTTGAGCATCAGCTGGAACCACTGATATGTTGCTCTCTTTGATGATAATGGTGATGACTGATGCTTACATTCGGTACACATACGGGAAAGTCTCTAAGGTAATCGACACCCACGGGGACACTGAGGAGTGTTGTGTCGTTCGGAACAAAGTTACCTTCGCTGCGACACAAAAATAAACGTGCGTATTACACAGTTCTTGAGTGATACTCTTCGCTAAACCAAATAAAAAGGCCGATAGTAACGGTTTAATTCACCAGAGCGCGTGACAGTCCTTGTTACTAAAATGCTGCCATGGGTAAAAGAGCATGGAAACCCCGTAATGGAATAAAGTAATTTGAAGTTATATATATATATGTATATGTATTCACGGTGTACATTATACGTTCATCGCGTTTAATCAGAGGCTATTCATTCTTCCGGACGGTTGAATATGAGTCAGTACTTCACGTTTTCCTCTTTACCACGCTTATCAAGTTGGAATGTATGCGGTTGTTAAAAACGCCACTTGCAGCTTTGGAAACTATACATTATCATGTGAATAAGTCTGAGCATAATGGAATACACGGCCTCCTGCCAACAGTAGAAGTGATATATGAGTGTTATTGTTGAGCCACATTTAGTTCCGGCTTACCCACTTAGGGTTGACATCATATGCCAAATGATTTGTGACACTCATAGTCTACGACCACGTGACTGCAGCCAACTTTCAAGGCATCACATAGAACTCAGTTTCTTGTCAGTGCGGGGTAATGGCTCTTCGCATGTCAGTAATGTTTGACAGATGCCTGCCATGTACGGTCCATGTAGACCAAAAGGAGCACTAGCAACAAATTCCTTTCCATCTTCATTGCAATCAAAATCTACTTCATTTTTCCCACATTCAGATAAGAATTTCTGCAATTTTGTGCTAATATCACACAGAACGGATTCAGTTTTGGTAAAATTTCCAACATAGAGCATGAACATCGCAATTCAGTGAACAAAACTGAAACCACGAAATTTGCGTCGTAGTGACTTAAAGTGAAGTTCACAATGCCGCTGAGTTCGTTGACTACATCGCTCTAAAGCATTGAAATTAACAATGTGTGCAATCAGCCAAGTATGAAGAGTCTTAGTTCGTTCAAATGTGCATATATATTTTACACGTCAAAAACCATAAGAGATGATAAACATGCCACAATATCAGAGAAGAAAACAGTGCCTAAGTTGAAGGAAAGAAAAAAGTCCAGAAGGGCAAAAAAGAAAAGTTACAGCAATAAAAACAGACTCGCAACAGGAACACCACTGGTTTCCGTTTTTCACCACATCAGACAACGTCCCCAACCAAAGGTGTTTGTTGTCTTCAAGACCTCAGGCGGGAAGCCAGGAGTCAGTGGGTGTCTTCATGGACCGAACCAAAATCGCGCGATAACCACCAGCCTCCCGCTTCCAAACCAACCCACCACTCGCAAACAAGAAACGGTGTAGCAGACTGTGAGTTGGATTTCGTAAGATGCGACCGAGGCAAAGATGTCTGTTAGATGAGATCAAGATGTTCAAGAGCTTGTCCACCCTGAAAACACTTTGGTGAGCTTTGTCATTTCTGACGTGGTGTTCCCACCACATGCCGTCAAGGTTTCGGGGACACCAATGGTCAAAAACTGGCACTCTATGAATATCCTGCATATGACTCGACCAGGTTTTGGAGACGCACAATAGGATTGCCTTAACGGCGACATTGTACGCTCGGGCTCTCATAGTAAGACTGAGATTATGCCGTCGCTACAGGTGACGTAAGTTGGCAAACGCCATCCGGGCTTCCGTTATGTGATTTGTGACCTCACCAGGCATTCCACAACTCCAATGACACAAGAAATTCTTGGCTGCGTCTAACAGCTTGCCACCAAGAGTGAGGGCAGGCACAGTGCCCTGCCAGTCTTGCAATAGCACCCTGCATTTATTAAGTGCAAAGGCCATAACAAACTGACGAACTGATTTCTCTAATCTAAGATATGCTGGGCTGCCTGTGAGCCCTGTAGGATTGGGGCAGTTTCGTCTGCATAATCTATTTCTCGAAGTCAAGACCCTGGGAGCAAATCCACACCACTACATTCATAGTCTTTCAGGGTACACCTCAGGATCTCGTCTGCTGAAAAGTTAATTGAAAAGGGGAAGATGGACAACATCGTCGCAACCCACCTGAGATGTTAAAGGTCAGTGATACGCCGCCGTGAGCCTCAACCTTGCGCGAGGTCTGAGAGCAAACTAATTTAGGAATGTTCACATCTCAGGCGCACCTCTCTTCGAGAGACAGTTCCAGAGTGTAGCTCTGTCAACCAAATTGAAGGCCCCTCTGATGTCCAAAAAGACAACTGTTCGCGTTCTGCATGAATCTCAGAGTTCAGGCATCTGGTGAAGTGTGGAGATGTGATCAATATGGCTACGGCCAGGGCGAAACCCAGCTTGCTCTTCGCGGATATGTCGTTTACGCGTTTCGCTTAATCTACAAAGTACAATAACTGTGAGCAACTTTGACACAGTAAGATTCATGTCCATCCCCCGGTGATTTGCACACGAATTGCATGGGCCTTTTTTGAAAATGGGGACGATGTTAGCCAAAACCCAGTAATTTGAAAAACTTCACTGATTCAAGGTCTCCGGGACACAGTTTTTAGCTCTTTCACCAAGGCTGGATCACCATCTGTAGGAAGGGCAAGAGAAAGTCCGCATGGACCGAGTGTCTTGTGGGGTCTAACAAACTTGATTTCGAGCGACACTTCTGTTTTTGAAGATATAGAAACTTCGTCAGACCAATGAGCATTGACAAGACCCGAACGCACAGTCAATAGCGCGGGTGGCCGGTTGAACTGCTATTGGAAATGCTCAACCTAACGTCCTAAGCTTCGTTGCCAGTTCTGAATGGGCTTACCACTGACTTCGCAGGTTACATCGCTCACACTTGGCCTCCTGCTACCATTTGCCCTAATGAGATAAAAAAGCTTCCTAGAGTTCCCGGTAGCAGTGGCTTTTTCCATCTGGATAGCGCGTTGTGTCCACCGGACCTCGCGATCCTCCCATAGTTGCTGCCGGAGCCCCAGGTGGTTAACCTTATGGGCTGAGTTATACTCACTGTTGGATGGGACATTCCGGCGAGTGTTGAGAAGTTCCAGTGTTTGCATGGATACCCAGTGGTTGGCAGCTGGACAAGTAGTAGTACCACACAAGACAGTACCGCACTTACGCACTGCACGCCGTGTACGTGCCCAATGTGCTCCAATACCGTTTGGTGAGTGATGGCCCATACTAGATGGAAGCGCACACTGGTAAACGTAAGGTGCCCGTGTGCCTCCTAATTAACGTTCGTCAGTTTTTGATTGACGACGAAGTGGTCTCTTACCAAATCTCAAAGTGAACTTGGCACATGAAAGGGCATGATCGGAATCCACGCAGGTACTCCAGATTGTCTTGCTATCTTGGAAACGGCCAAGCCACCAATAGCTGACAGTCATGTGTTTAACCTGTCTCCGCGATTAACTCGGCGATTGGAGTCGTAAGTTGGCGCACTGTCGGCCAGAAGGTCGGAAATCAACATTTGCCAGAATCATACCATTATCAACATAGGACTGCAACAAACGTTCACCGTTGTCTGTTCCACGAGTGTTGTAAGAGTACAGGCTGCCTAGGTCACGCTTGTCAGCGCGTAGTCTGTTCATTTCAGCGTTCAAGTCCCCAGCTAGAACGACAATGTCCGTGCGCCGCGCGGTATGTAGAAGGTTATTGACCTGGTGACCTTGGCTGCATCTGGACTACAGTCTGTCGGGGAGTATTGTAGAGGACTGGTACGTTTCTGTCTAGAATCGTGCCTATTCTCCACAATAATTAAATCAGAAAAACTGATCATAGGACAACGACGTTTATTGCAAAGAGACCGGGAAAGCGAGCTGTAAGCAAAACACAACAGAAGCAAAGCGCAACAGACCAGTAGCTAGCGTCCGGACGGTGCAAGTGCAAGTGTGACCTTGGGCGGTCGAACCGACGAGAAAATCCAGACATGCAACTAAACAATGTCAATAGTGTCAACGGTCAAAATAAATAGCGAAATAGTTGTAATACGTGACAAACCAAGAATGTCTCCACAGTATGCCACAAACGAACAGGTAGCGTTTGTGATAGGCGCCTATCGATACCCTAACCGTATCATGGAGTATGAAAACGCAAAAGCAATCATTGTCAGGAATTCAATCAAGCGACGCCTCCTCTGCTGCGCTCACGGCGATTTCAACGTCTGTTCGGACCGTGCCTTGAGCCACAGGGTCTCCAGGCAAGCGCGCATTGAATCCGCATGATGAAGTGGCTGACGGAGATTTAAGTTGTAGCACTGAACTAGCAACCTTAAGATAACAGGTATCGATGTCGAAAGTCTTCAAAGTACGCACAAGAGCCGCCTTCTGACCTATTTGCGTAAGTATCCGAACACTAAGGGTAGTAAACCTAAGCGGTGTTCGAGAGGGAGTGCGAGTATGTTTTTATGTCCTTCAGTTAAGGGAACTTTGTTGTTCAGCGCACAACCATTCTGACTATGGCTTCCGTCGCGAGCGATAAATGAGGCAAGTTTCTGATGTGTGCATGAAAACAGGATTGGAGGTGACCAAGTGTAGAGTAGTTTTAAAAAAGAGGGGAAATGAGGCGAATTAGTTTGTTGCAGTAAAATGTGACATGGGAGCAAAGTTTTCCACCGACGTCTCGACTAAGAAGTTGCCACCTTGGATCCACGACACTCTGGTAGTACGGTCACTCACCGTCCACCACCGCTCATTAGCTGGGTGGACCCTGTTCATTTTCCAGTTGACCAAGGACAGTCGGTCCCTTGGACCATTTGGTGGATTCTATATGAGACGGTTGGAGAAGTGGGTAACAGATTCCAAATGTGCACTTTTCAAACTCCCGGCCTGGTCGCATAGATCAACTGGTAGAGCGCTCACCTCGTTTGGATATGTTGTTTCTGTCGCCGGTTCAAATCCAGCTGAATTCCTGGTTTTTCACGATTGGATCTTATCCAAACCTGCTTAATTAAATGCAGCACTCAACGATCTTTTCATGGGACGGCCACGAAATATGCGACTTGGCTCACAATGAATTCGAATTAGTACATTCCAAGAATTGGTTGGACCCTGGAGATGATTACTTAGTAAAAAAAATTTGACAGTGCACCACTTAAGTGTGCTCGCGTGGGACTTGAAACTTATATTAACCGTGATGCTGCGTACGTCTTAGACTAACATGGACCAAAATGAATTCGAAATGCGTCGGATAGCGTTAGAGGAATAGTCAAGACCAGAATGTCATGTCCATTGATCCCGTTTAAATAAACAACATTGTTGGTTCAACAATAACCAACAATTAACCTAAAAAGTGGATAACTTCAGCACCATCTACGTGAGAACAGCTTCTTGGTCGAAGTAAAAAATACAACAATGGCCATATGCGTAAAGAAAAATTGCGATAAACCGAGTAAATTCATCATGAGCATCGTGAAACGAAGTATCACTGAGCTCCAATAGCTCTCATTACAGTCGATGTTATGTGTTGGCTAGGTTAAGAGAACCCTAGTTGCAAATTGCAACCAGCACGACAATTCTATGAGCGCCGTATGATCGCCGTAACTGAATATTTTCAGTCACTCGTAGTGTGATGGATGACCTAGTCGGAGACACGATTAGTCTAACACTCGACGTGATATCACAACGCGTTGACAAGATGTGTTCAAATCCACATCAGATTTATTGCAAACAGCACGGATGACCAAATGGGTCATCACTTAGGGAAATCGGGCCAAAGGGTGAGAACTACCAGGCGAAACCCCATGAAAGATGGCGTCAACCACACACAGAAGTGGATAGAAGTGCATGTGACGTTTAAATGTAAACTTCGTTGTGTTGTGGATTGAAAGTTTCGTTCATAATTTTAGGTGGCGAGAAAATCAGCGCACTTGACTATTAAACTATATTTTGCTACATTTGGGCGACCATAGAAAAATCCTACCCAGTGCGGCCATTATTTCACTTACCAAATCAATAACGACGAGCTATTCTGTGCGTAGCAAACACCACTAATATTCCTATGAAGAATGCAGAACCGTGGGTATGCATATCATGCAAAGGACGAGAAAACTCTTCACGGTTTTAAACACACATTAAACATTGATAGTATACAAGCGTTATGCGTTCTGTTTTTCATCATCTGCGCTATTGTGCCGCGGCTGTTTGCTAACCTCGAGGCTTGTGAATCTGTATTCAAACTTCCACGTGACTATCGAAGTTACAACCAAACCAGTAAGTGAAAAATTAAAGATGAATTGCAATTGTGCTGTTCACTGTAAAACATATCAGCGAAATCATACAGCATGAACACAACCAAAATGACTGGACTTCTTAACTGTCGACCTACGACAATAGCGCAAGTATTGACGATAAATTGCTTTTCTGAAAATGTTTAAGACAATAAAAGCCAATAAGAGCAAACTTGAAAGGAACTGGAATATGCATCATTCAGTGTAATATAATTCAGAAAGTGCTGACTTAATGGCAACAGGAAATAGGACTGAGGCTGTCAAAAGACTAAGTGTAAGGACCCACTCGACCTACCCACGTATGAAAATGGAAAGTGGTAGGTGGAGTGCTGTTTGCCTTTCATTTTAATGAATAAGCATGTGGACAAATGGTAGTGTCCATTGTTACTAACTGCCATTCAAGGAATAAATCGGAAGCCATCAAGTAAAAAATGATCAATACTGGTGTAAACAATAACTCAAACCACCTATTCTGCGAAACCTTCACAAGACTCTAATCAGGAAAAGACCGATCTTTCAACACCTCGTGAGTTGGTCGAGAAACCTACGGGGACTGCATGGACCGCTGCTTGACTCGCACAAGTTAGTGGGGCTCACGCAATAAGCTCAGTATACACCATTCTTTTATTTTACTACATTTGGAGCGACCCTGTTTGTTTATTGTTAACTATGTTAAAACCACGATTGTCATTTATACCCTTTTTGTTCCCAACTTTTGTATGCGCTTAAGTGTTTGTTTCAGCAAGTATGGTAACTGCCAGATCGCCCTCGTACACGAACGTACGACTCCGCTACATCCTCGCTCGTCGTTTCAGTGTACTAACGTTTTGTCATGTTATTTACTCGCCTTTACGTCGATTTCACGTGTCGGCAACATACTCCTTGTCTACTTGTTGCGTTATTCGTGACAAGCCGACTATGGCCCGTCTGAACTCTACACCCTTAGTGATTTCTTCGGGAAGCTGCCAACAAGTAATGTGGGTCAGGAACGCGTATAACACAAGGGTCGGTTATTCGGATAACCAATCCATGGGTTTTGCGTTTCAACAGGGCCGTAGACAAACACATCCATCCGCGTAAGACACCTGTCTCAGAAAATCACGGCCGATAGTGCTCAGTTCCTTCATGTAGCAAGAACCACTTCATACGATGCTGCACCCTGATGTTCCTTCTTGTATTTTTCCCGTGGCCATTTCGATATCAAAATCCATGCTTCTGTCTCATCCTCATCACACTTCTCCCCCCTCAACGATTGTTCCAGCTACAACAAGAACCGCTCAGGTTGTCTTCGTTCTCTCGACGATCTGTGTGCCGGCTTCGGTGTTGTTGACACATCTGGTGTGCATTCCCTTCTGATCGGAGTATCATACCATTTACAAAGCTGGCTTCCGTGCAATCGACGTTGGTTCTTCCCATTCTTAATCAAATACGCTGTGCTGCGGCGTTTCTCTACTCCGTACGATCCCTTTCACTTTGCCAGCAGCTTCCTGAATCTGAGTCCTGCTGTCCCCACGCTCCGCGCGTCTCGGTATTCAACCTTAGAACCAAGTTCAAACACAGTCCTTCTACCCGATAGCCTGCTCCTTGGAAACTTTTTGTGCGTTTGTCAAGCTTTAGCTGGCCAATCTCCGAACTTCTGTTAACCCACTCGTGCTCATCCGTCGGTCTCACCATGAACCAATCTCTTGCTCGACTGATAGGCGTGGCGCCCGCCCATACATTAGTTCGGATGCCAATTTCTTCGTTATTCCTTGTTGCAAACAACAGTGGGCCAACAGAATCAATGGTAGCGTTTCCTCCCAGCCTCATTCTGTCGCCACCAACCCATCCTCGATTATGCGATTGCTTCTTTTCTTCAATCCGTTTGAATGAGTTTGGTGAGGAGTTGCGCAAATTTTCTCGATTCCCAAGTGCTCCAAACAGTTCCGAAACCACTCGCTTCCGAAACAGGGGCCCTGATCTGTCAGTATGCTTCGCGGTATTCCGTGATCTACAGCGATGTGTTCAATCACTGTCTTGCACAAAGTGCTCGCGCGTTGATCGGGTATACCGAATGCTTCGATGCACCTTGTGAAGTGTTCAGTCATGGCCGTGATGTGTTGATTTCCGGAAGTGGTCACTGTGAAGGAGCCCATCACAACCACTGACTTTAATTCCCCAATTTCACTGACTGGGATTGGTTGTGTGGGATACTGATTGGGGTGGTTAGTGCTCTTCAGTAGTTGACACTGCTGGCACGCCCGCACATAGTTGTTGACATCATTCTTCATTCCTGGCCAGTATACCCTTTGATTCAATATTTCATAGGTTCAATGACATCCTGTATGAGCCAGCTGATGACAGCCCTTTACGAACGTCGCTCTCAATTCCGCCGGTACAACCGGCAAGTTTATTCCCTCACGCAATTTGCACAGTAAAATTCCGGCACAGTCCAACCGCCAGTCGGACCAGTGCATTGTGAAAGCTCCCAATACCGGATTCCCCTCATCTTCTGGCGGTTGTCCTCCTGATAGAAGTTGGTCATTCACTGCCCGGATCGCCGTAACTATCCTATGTGCTGCTTGTAGCTTTCCGGGATCCTTCTCCAGTTCAACAATGTGAACTCCGATCACTTCCCCTTGTACCTCATTCGCGTATGCGTTTGGGAAAGCAAATCGGGAACACAGTTCTCTTCGCCGGCCACTTGGCGAATTGTGAGGTCGTACTCCTTTAATCGTAACGCCCAACGAGCCAGCCTTCCCCGGGGGTCCTTCGCCGATTTAATCCTCTTCAACATGGAAACGTCGGCCGAGCAGTCGAAACGTAGTCTCATCAGACATCGAACTAAAAGAACACGTCGGGGTTAGGAAACAGACCGTATATTTCCAGCAATGTTAGAAAATACGATAAGCAGTTAGTTCTAGCCTAATCTGGGACCAACGGCAACAACCAAGGGAAGAAAGAAGAGGAGCGCATAGTGGGCCACATCCCACTCGACGACAATCAAAAGCGCGCCAACTCAGAAGTGCGTGGAAACTTCGAGTGCGTTAAACAACACTCGAGAAGGTCCAGGCCAAACGACCTTGAATGATGGAGGAACAGATGGGTCGTTAGGAGAGGAGCAGACATTCGCTGCGTGCAATTGGTTGCACGGCTGAAGAAAGTGGCACTGAGTTCATATCAGGCCTCCTATAACAGGCGTACACAGAATCATGCGTACAGAACAGACAAGCAATAAAACACGGTTGCAGCCGGGATCCTTAGAGAAGCCACGAGATCGCTGGTCACTACAGGTTTAGGTGCGGTACCAACACGGTGAACGAGCTGGTTGGATCATCATTGTGAATTGTCTCCGAGATGTGTTTCGCAATTGATGACGCCGGGTTACGTGTTCAGTTGCTCCTTTGGGTGTCCGTTCACTCAGCAGACCGAATCAATCATTTTTCGAAGTTTCCGGCCGTTGGTTGACGCAGGCACCCGTCCTTTCTGCCGACATAACTCTCACTGCAACTGCAAATAAACCGATAAACAACATGAGACAGATTAGTTAGGTGCATCACGTCTAGCATTCCCATAACCAACTCCCCGAGTTGATGACAAAAGGCACAATTCAGCTGCAGGATATGTGCGATTCACAGTTGACTGAATCTGATGACGCATTATGGTAGACAAATATTCTCTGTTTGTCTGTAGTTCTGGGGATGCCTCTTTTCTTTGCCGTATGGACTGTAGGTCTTTCTGTTGTTTTCTTGCTATAAACGGAGATGAAACTATCTGAGTATCCGTTAGCAAGTAATGCGGTTGTTAGAAATTGTTCCTCTTGTGTCAGCCGGTCATCTGAGATTTAAAAAGGAAGGAAGACCCAACAACGCGATAGGCATCTAGCAGAGTCTAAACAGAAAGCTGTAAATAATATCTGAAGGTAACTTCATTCGTGAAGCAACCTCTAAATCTGTAATCAGTTGCAGTCTATGTCCCACAGCTACATGGACCTGAGAAGCTTCACAAACCTGGATTTCCATCCCGGCCAGTTATGTTCGTTTAACTCACAACACAAAGTAGTTGAAACGCATGCGGTTTTGTCTGAAGTGTAGTTACAAACTTACTGGTTGGCTTGAGACGGTGCGTATTCCGGATAAACATTTATGCTCATTTGATGTACCGTCTTTGTTTACAAACATCCCCCGAAGCGAGCATATTGAAATTCTGGTTTTTTTTATATGCGACAACGTCACCTAGATGTTGGAGTGTCTGAGACTGGATTGAGGCCACTACTGCTAATAAACAAAGGCATCTGCTTCTTTCTCAGGAATTCAGCCTACAGGCAAATTGTTGAGATAATTATGGGCAGCCCACTCTACCTTATCCCGGCAGACATTTTTGTGGCAAAGCTTGGGAAACAGGTAGCAGAATAGTTATTTGCAACATAGGCAAACAAAACATGTCGATGATATTTTTCTCATCGCAGACAATTAACTGCAAGCGGAGTGCTTGACTGATTAAATGCATTTTTTGTCTCCATACAAAAATTTCAGCATGGAAGGCGAGAAACGAAGCAGCCTTCCATTTCATGGTGTGTGTATATATACATCAGGAGAAATGCAGATGGTTCAGTTCAACGAAGTCTTCATTGCAAGAACAGTTAGACAGGCCAGTTATTACACTCTGAAGGCTTAATGCCCTGATCCTATAATCGAAGTTTGGTGCACACGTTTGATCAGACTGGGCATATTTGCGCTGATTCAGTTGAAGAAACGATGGGCTTATTAGAGACCATTCTTCAGCCAGACGGCTGTTCTAAACCGTTTATTACAAGGTCTAAACAATAGCCTGACGTAGTGATTCAGCCTGAAATACATCTCGAAAGACTGTATTTCTGTCTTTCATTTAAAGGCAATGATTTGTGCTAACTAATACCATATCGTCCATGAGAATACACTGCGGTTTCCCCAGTGATCCTGTTGGAAATATTCCGAATTCTAACGTCCTGCGTGAAACAGCCGGTACCCGAGTCGGCCGAATCCAATGTTATCCATATCGCTGTACATGCGAGTCATGGAGCGTATCTTGAAGTGGGTCATAAGACAGGTCATGCGGACGCATGACGTCACAGGCGGTCATTGAAACAACGAGCACGTTATACTCTAATTGTTGTGTCCGCAAAAAAGACGCTTGGCCAACAAATTGGTTTGTTGCGCAAACTTCCGTATAGGTCATGTCAAAAACTAAACCACAAACGCGTACACTCATTTGCACGACAGACATGAACTCACATACATTGGGTGAGAGTACATGGTCATTCGTCTTGGTGAAAGTTTTCACACATCATGTACACACTGTTTCGATAGTCTCTTCTTGTCCGTCGTGTTCAGGGCTTGTCCTT
>QNGE01005892.1:0-37549 GCA_008508345.1 Paragonimus westermani
TGGTGAAATAATTCTATGGGTATGCACATTCTTCGCCGGACAGCCTAAATCGATGCGAAGGCTTCGTGTCATGGTCATTTACTTTCTCCAGCACATGCTATATTGTCGTTCATTGCAAAGTTGAACGGGATAAGTAGGTCAGGTTCTTTCTGAAGTGGTAATGATTAGAACAGTTCTGTGTATATTTTCACGCTACTCGTAAAATGACTATTGTGCATTTAATTTTCTTTTTCCTGGACACAATGTTGTAGTGTATTTGATGAGATTTTCATAATGCCGCAGCTACGAAACTGATTGATTCATATATCGAGTAGGTATTAAAGGCTTGCTTGTGCGTCCTAACTGATCGCAAGGCAACCGGACATTTATGTGAACGCTCTCCAGTCTGTGACCTGCTTATCCATATGCATTAGCAAGCGTTTTTTTCCGGGACTCAGACCGACTGTTTTTGGTTCCATTGGTGGATGGGTTCGGATCTCGACAGTCACGTTGACAGACACATATGTGTCTCCCCCAAAATCACGTGATAAAACGCATGTTACCCAACCTTAGGTTTGGAAATCGTTTGCTTGAAGGGGATTATAATGTGTATGTTAGTTTTTTCTGCAGTTGAGATCTTTGTCACTGCTCTACCTCCCTGTAGGTGGCGACGACGGGACGTTAAGTCTAGAAGGAATAGACGATGATGAACTAGATCAGGTGAGCGCAAACAGTTACTCCATGTCCGCGTGCAGTACAATGTCCCCCCCCTTTTTGTCCTCCTCGTTTTTGTACGCTGTGCGTCTTCCAGCTTTTGGTACTTCACACTATACCTTCTTCAGTTACTTCGGGATGTTTGCCAAAATGGTCTGGCGAGTTTTTTCCCTTCACAGTTTCGCAAAACCCTTGATTGTGTCTTCTAGAGAACAACGTAACGAACAATGATCTTCAATGTCTTCCATTTATTTGTTATAAATTTAGCATCACACATGTAATCTCAAAGTTGTCATCCTGATACGCTTCACAACTGATCCACTAAGAAAAAAGAGCATTGGAATCGATTTTCCTTGTCAATGAATGGCGTTCAACTTGCTTGATCATTTAGCTAAGGGATTCGCCCCCGTTCAGTTGTATAGATCTAACCGTATCAGGACATGATTGAAGCAGTGGGTCTCATCAAATCGGTTTAGTCTTGTTTTCGTCAAAGATTGAAGTTATTTGCTACAAATGGTGTTTGTTCTACAGTTGGTGGAGTAAGGATGGTGTCCGGCCGGAGTACAAATTTCGCTTCAGACGAGGATGCATATTGTTGATAAGCCCTACTGTTACAGCGAAATCCGAATCTAATACTTCCTCTCGGAACTGGTTGACTGAAATGTCTGTCTGAACGCGAGATCTGAATGGTATTCATTAGTGTGTTCTAGACCTTTAAAACCGCACCGATAGGCCCGGAGAGTTTGAAGCAAATACCAACAACCATTGTTCAGTCGCTACAGCAACCCACTTAACATGGAATAGTAGCCCAAATTGCTTTGTGCAGGTGGGCGACAGTTGGTGTACGGTGTCCCTAGTGTACTTACATTGCGAACACGATCGAATGCGTATCTCTTCATCGATCTCTGCCGTTACATAGATCTTCCCATATTTCCCAGTGGTAAGCCTGAAAAGAGGGCAGATGATAAAAGTTCACGTCATTCTGTTTATTATACATAAGCACAAAAAGTCAACGCACGGAGGCTGATTATTTTGTACCACCCCAACGGAAGCGGCACTCTATCCGATCTCTTACCAATAACTCTGATTTGCACTGCGGACATATTTAGATCGGAATGTGAAGCTGACCGCTAATGTGTTGTGTGAGTGATCATCTTGATTGTTCGGTCCCTCGGAACTTATCACAAAGTTACCGTTTGCTGATTTCAGAATGGAGAGCGAAACAGCCCTTCTCCGTTTGTTCTCCAACGGTGGCATTTTCACAAAGTGACTCAACTGTCCTCCCTCAGATTCACAGACCTACCGACAAATTTACCTATTTAGATTTCACTACTCTTCCGGTTTTTGACTTAAACAATAAACCGTTTTCATTCGAATATGTCATGCTCCTGTGTCGTATCATCTGGGTTACAACAGAGTTTGTAAGTCGAACGACTGGACTAGCCTCCAATTTGACTCGAGACGGGTTTGATGGAGCCTACACACAGCACCACCGTTACTTGTCCCACCGATATGGCTCACCGCGTTCACTCAACACAGATTTGGTGTTATCCACAAAGCTTCCGTCAATCGCCTCAAACGTGTGACTGATGCCTTCCCCACTGTTTCGGTTGTTAGACGCTACAGTGTGGTTGTACACATCTACTAGCCCACCAGCGGCGAAAAGTCACACTGTCAGGCCTCATTCTGGCTTGTAATCCTGTATGACGAACTCCGGTCGATATTAGTGATTTTCTATTTGAACGATTACATGCTTTTCATGGTGGCTAACCGTTATTCTCTGTTCATTTTTTCGATGTTGCTTTACACTGTTTACTGATTATTGTGAATTTTGCTCTCAGTTGGACTCTTCAATCAGTCCTCTATCTAGTGGAAGCACAAACCTCATGCTTCTTCCCTATCAGAGTTCGTCAGCTGTGTACTTTCTTACTTCGACTGGGGTTTGGACTCTGACCCACAGTTTCACGAGGCAATCGTGTTGAGTACTATGCCGTTGTGGTAGATTGTCAGGTCGGAGGTGCGAGTTTTCGAACGCTCGGCCGAATACCTCAACGTGGGGAGGTACGTTCAAAAGGCTGCCGCGATCGGATCAAGGACAACGTGCGCGACCGGATGAGTCATCGCTCGACTGGATCGNCTGGATCGGACCAACGGGCGAGGCAGGGCAGGCGAAATACGACAGACGGCCAGATCGGAGGCGTGGTTTTTCCAACATTTAGAGGAACATCTCGACACGATGTTGGAATACGGTCAAGGCCAACATTGGGTGGATTGCGGACAGCACTAGCAGCCGGACGAGCCATTGCGCAACGAAATCGGACAAACAGACGAGGAATGGCAGGCAGAAAACCCCCAGATAGAAGGCGCCGATCACACGTAAATCGGTCAGAAGTGCATACGACGTGTGGACGGAAACCGGGGGGTGTTGTGGGTTGGATTTATGACTCATAAACGAGAGGGCGCGCGTTGCATGGGACTGGCGATTTGGACAATAAAGATTGTGCTTTATTGGACGCCTTCTCGCTACACCGTTACCCTTACTATAACACGATTGGCTTGTGATGTCCAATCAGCTATATTCACCGGCGAGTAGTAGTCAGATTACCGGTCTTGTTAACTCCAGCCGATGTCCCCCCGGTCAAACTTTCTCAGTCGTGTTGAATTCACAGTTTTCACTTAACCATCTGAGTTACATTTCTGACTACTGATAGGTTGTTGACGATTCTGATTGACAAATAAAACGTCGCTAACCTCTACATACAACTACACTTATTTGCCTAATAATGCTTGTAGTAAATTGTACGTCGTATCGTTTCTGCTAATCAACAGTGTTCCTTGCTTATTCCTAAATGCTTAAAGTTTTCTCTACTCCACATATGAACTCGTATTACCCCTAGTCCACTCACCCTGAGTAAATGTGAACTAATTGACTTCCCTTAACACATCTGCTCACTGTTACGTAAACGGTTTCAATCCAACTTGGGAGCACCCGAGTACATCATTAAAGTGGCCTGCTATTGGTGTTGTGTGTATGTATGTTCGTCTGCTCTATACCGCCAATGCTTCTCTGATAGTTGCTAGCTTCATCTATTCGGAGTCTAGTATGACAAGCAATACAGGTGTAACTCATCGACTTGAATCAGCTCCTATTTGCCTGTGGGAAACCATGCTTTTTCAGAATGGCAGCTCAACTGCACATACTTCGATACAGGTTTGTTAGCGTTGGATGGTAAATAGTTGTCATACTGAGCCAAAGAAAAACTTATCAAAGGTCGTGGAAATAAAACCTGTGATGCGTATGTAGTTGAGCCCCGGTTTTCATGAGGGGTTAAAAATGGATGCTAGTGGTGCTAGTAACAGATTGTAGGACCAAAATATTCTAACTAGCGCAACCTCAAATACAGCTTGATTTTAACCTATCCGAGATGGTTGTCCGCTAGGACATTAGGACTAGCTGTCGATTTGGTTTCTTTCTTGTTGTCATTTTGTTCGATTCACAAGGAAATCAGGATTAACGAAGCGCAATTTGAAAACTCTGTGTAGTAACTGTCGTGACCAAATGGCCTACAATACTGTGAAACACTGAATTTTGGCACTACTTTTGATCCGTTATGCGTTATCATTGTACACGTTTCTGAGGACAGAATGAGAGTCACCTCAAGGCCACTGAATAAGGATTGTTGTAGCTTACCTGAAAGAAGAACGTAATACAAGGTATACAACGAAACTGATGTCAGCCGTTTGAGCTACATTTATCTTACTCGTTCTTCTGACTGGTATAATGGTCTGTTTTAGTGTGTTTCTGTAAGTGGGATGTATAACTTTTCTTTCTATTGATTCGACCTGCAGGCAGTGCCTCTGTTCGTTTGCATTTTTGCCAATCTTGGAAGTAAAGGGGATTAATGTTGTGTTCATTCCTGCGTACGTTTACATGACGGAAAATGATTAATTCTTCGTTCACCGATGCGAAACACCGGCTCATTGAGACCAAGAGAACTGTGGCCCGTTTGACTGACACCGCATGTCGTACATTCTTTTATGGCTGATTCACGTGTTTGGTGTTTGCATAACGTTGAATTTTGCGTTCACTTCCAGGAATACCTTCTTCATCCACGCGAAATCATTATCAAGGCAGCTGTATGGTACAAATCGAATGCGGATTATCTTCAGTCTGCTCGACGTATGTCAGAACGGAGTATTTTTCCATTGAAATGTTACACTATTCTGCCCTTTGACTTGGTGATCGGTTCAACCTCTGATCATTCTTACTGATTTTGTAGTTTTGAGCTTGTGGTTTTCCAGCCTTCTAAATGTTTCCTCCTTACGCCTGATTAGTCACTGAACATGTTTGTTTCAACGGCAGCAGATTGATTTTTAGATTGTTGGTAAGTCGACGTTCACTCTGGATTGGTCTGTCTGGATAAATGTGATCTAGTTCGTCATGCGGACAACAAACACGTCATTCACGACTGATCCCATGGTTTTACTCGTTCATTCTGCTGTACATCCTGCTAAATATTATGAACTACTTGTTTTGTTTCAGTAGGCAGCTACATATTTTAGAAAACTTTGGGTAGGCGTGCCCGTGATCGGGATTGTAATTACGTCCGCATTCAGCTGTTCCATTATGAGTTTATTGTGTCATATTAGTGTAAATACGTGTACCCTACGGGTGTTTATACATATCCGTTATACAATCAAATGTGACATCGTTTTCAAACGCTTTCCAATGCATCACTTAACTACACCTAGGTAAACGGCTTTCCAGGCTACGTCAGATGGAAGAAGACGCGAAGAATCCACCAAAGAAACGTGTACGTTCTCACTTGCACGTTACTTTGTTGTTTCTAGTTGTTACTTATCTTTTTGTCATTCTGATTTAAAACCTCACGGTTTTTTGCACCACGAGGTGTGAGTTCCGGTACGTCATGTTAGGCCACGTAGCTGACTACTTTCAAGCCACACAACTCTATGTAGGAACACTAATTGTAGTCAGGGTGCATGATTGGTAACTGGCGTTCTTGTTGTGCTGACGTATCCGTCTTGATTGATTCATGCGAGTCGTCTGGTCGTGTTCGCACATTTTCGCCGACATGGATGTAGGTGAATTGGCATGTCACAGTGTTCACCTAAACTCACATAATATGTTCCGAGTACTGTAGTCCAAACGAAGTTTTTAATGACAAAACATGTTGATCCTCTAAGAGGTGCTCTTCCTCCGTTACACCATAACTATGTGAATTTGAGCAGCTTTTTTTCTATGGAGTCCTCAGAACGTTTAGAATATGTTTCTGCCGGAAGTATCATTTCATACATTGTGATCAGCAGTGTAGTTAATTTTAAAAGTCAATGTAGGTTTGCGTAAGGAGGTCATTTTTCAATAGGTTTGTCAGATAGACGCGGAAATGAAAATAATATGTGGCTACTCACCAGCACTGTCAAACTTCCGACTTCTACAATTGATCCGGAAGTTACTTTTGACCTGAGCGTTATTGCCTGTGATCTTTTCTGCTATCTTGACTTGGTGGCTTACTGCTGGATTGGTCCAAAGAGTTATGCTGACTAGGACTTTGAACATTTCTACCACAACTCTGCCAGACAGTCCACTAGAGAGGAGTCACACACTGTATCTCCTGTGTGTTCAGTAATCTTTATCATTCCCATTTTCACCGAGACTTCCGATTTCAGATTATGAGGTGCATGTGCTATGTTGGTGTGAGACGTAGTCTGTTCGGGCACAAGATGAATTTAAGGTCTCGATGTTCGGCCACTATTGTCAATGCCAGTTAATCTGTATCAAGTGGGTCGATACACGCCAATACATCGCCGGACATCCGGGAATTTGAGATTGTAGGATAATGTAACTGCGCAGCCTACGCTGATTAAGCCGCATTCCCCGTATGCTGGCGAAGCGCTTTCTGTAGTGTGCTTTACCACCGCTGATGGTCGTACAATGTGGTCGCTGAATGTGGAAGTTTTGACAAACTCTCTGAGCAGAGATAGTGGTTGCTGTCTACCGGGTTGGGGAATGCGCCATCACCCACTTTGCTGGTCGGAACTGCCGGGGTATAGCAGCGTGTTGCTGTCAATGACGAGCGTAAATCCTTAACGTTGCTGATTCGGCTTCTTTATGGATTTGCATGGTATTTTTTCTTATTCATTGATTAATTTATTTCGTATATTGTATTATTTATCTGCCAGATCATTACTAGTACTGTTAGAGTCGACAATCCTGAGCCACCATACCTTTGATATGACACCTGTATATGTGGTAGCTCATTAGCAATTTCGCCGACTGTCAATCAGGCGACCTTGTTTTGGAACCCAAGCTATGCTGATGATGCCTCATTCTCACTTGCAGCTCGGTTGTTTGTTTGCAAGGTGTAGGCACCTTGATGTTGAATGTTTGAATATAGACGTAGCAATTTTCGGTAGTTAGGTCCCTTCCCGTCCCCTTCTTTTTCCTTTCTCTCTTCCCATATAGGTTTTTTTTTCATGGTTGTGTGGCATTTAAGCAATACTGTGAACCACTGATGTATTGTTGTCTATAATGATGATGATGAGCCCAAGCTATCCTACACACTTTTGGCTAGATGTAGGTGGCCCTACGCTATCAAATGCACATGCGACCGAGTAGCAACAGTGGTAACGGATAGTTTATGATGTAAAATCGGGTAATTCACCCGTTCAAGTATCAGTTGTTTGTTCCCGTCGCACACTAAATGATTCCTGTATTCAGTTCCCTCTTGTAGAACACGCCAACAGGCGCTAGTGAACCCACTCATGGGTAGTTGATTCGAATGAAACATGAATTCTTGACCGTGACTCAATGGTAATATCATGGACGACTATTGCAGATAGGAGTTCCGTGTATGACAAGCACTCCTAACCAATTTTCGAATTTCATGTCCGACTAGTTCCACTTGTGACATGACCTGTTGCAGAGCAACAAACACCTATTGTGCTCAGTGCGCTCGAGCCATGTGATAATATTTTGCTTACTTACGATCCCCCTGGTTTGACTGCATTAACCGTCTGTTCTTATGTTTAGTTATATTCAGCTGGCTTAACGTCTCAGTGTCGATCACATGTAATAAAGTTGAATTGAGTGGGTAAAACGATGCGCTGAATTTGAGCGTTGCGTGAGATACACTTGATAGGTACACTGAGGTAATAGTTTTTATAGTTCCATTAGTGTCTTATTGACGAACACCATGCACCACCAATTTTATTGACTTGATGAGGTTCCGCTTTGCCGAGCGTGCTCAGACCAATAACTGCCGCGCCTAAACATCGTGTGGCTTTCGTTTTCACCGATCGGCCGGCAAATTTGCCTGCACTGTTTACGTATGTTTGTTGTTCTCGAGACTTCTCAGTGGCAATCAACGTTTACCATTTTAATGACGGTTATTTAGTTAGTTTCGCCGTAGCAGTTTTACATGGACTAGTAATAACTGAATATTAACGTCTAACAACCGAGCACTTGCCTTCGGGTTTCTCTTGCTAAAATCCGATCCACATCTGGCCACTTATTTCAATTACACGGCAACAGACATCTTCTATGAACACTGGAAACGTCCTACTGTATCCACATAGGACGATTCTGTCAAATACACTCGTGTTAGGACAATGATCTGGCTCACAGCACAGTCGACGATTTTTACTCGCAACGAAGCAAATGATATATATTTTAAGATCAAGATTAGTAGGAATTTTCTCAGATTTGCCGATAGAAATTTATCTCTCATAATAATAGCTATTCCCTCTCGATTGGTGCTCTCTGTTTTCGATCCGCCGAATTCAGGACGGCTACCTCACATCGTGGTGAGCAAACAATTCGGGGAAGCGATTAGTCAAAAAATTCGGCCAAAACCCACCGCGGGTGGATCACGGACAAAACGAGGGATAGAACTAGTCGTTACTGAGCGAAATTCGCCTAACGAACGAGAACTGTCAAAAATCCATGACAGAAACGTTAACCGAACTGACAGAATCAAGAAATCATGTACAGGATGTTTAAATTAAAGCCACTCTGTATTGTGACGGGGAATTGCGATTCATAACCGCGAATGCACGGGTGACGCAAATCGAACAATAATGATCGTGCTGTAGAGACCGACGTTGCACTACACTGTGTTATTGGAGCACAGCTGTTACCCATCAGTGGATTTAACCGTTACTTGCTGGCTCACGATTTTTACTACCATGGAAAACCAAGTTGGTGTCGTGTAAACTGTAACTAAGTCTTGTGGATGAGGACGCGCCACAAAGACCACTGCAGTACAGTTTGTTGTCCAGAATATTAATCGGACGTTTGAATCCTCCTCACAGTCGCGATACCAGGATGAGGTATCCACAAGTGATAAGATCTGGCACCTTTTTAGTGTCATTTTCTGTAAAGACCTGCGGAATACAGATGTAAGCTTTCTGCTGGTGCTTGCAAACGCGTGAGTGAGACCTCATTTCCATACCACGGAAACAATGTCGTACTTTATAACGTCCAGTAATTTAGGGCTGCTATAGAGCAACAACGCCAGTTTCCCTTTAGACCGTTCATATCTGGAAATCTACTTTTCCATCGATGTTTTTTTCACGCAGATTGTCATGTTTCAAGTCGACTTCGTCATCGTTAAAAGCATCCATCTTGTCATATTTACTCTGTTTTAAGTCGCCTTAAATGAAAGCTAATCACACTTTTGCCATTCACGTATCTGCTTTTCACATTTCGAAGTGAATAGATCTCAAACTTGCTGAACCATACTCATCTTATAGTCGTTAACGTGTATCTACTTTCCAGTGGCGACGATTCAGGTCCTTTGACCTTCGGTAGACTGGCAAAATGCATCAATATGTGTCGCACAACGCTCTGGACAATAGAGAATTCTCCATATTTTTCGTGAATACATTCGTGAACCACTGAAGTTTGCCATTACTGACGCCATTAAGTTTTCTGTCTACTTCAGTGATGTTCCGTCATTAATGCGTTGTTCAATTAACCCTCCATTTCTAACTACCTTTTCTCACCGTTTTATGAGACGACGAGCAATTTGGTTACAGAGCCCTGTACAGCCCGTGGTTTTCGGTTTATACCTGGCCGTCATTTGATGATCGCTTTCTCGTGATTAGACATGATAGTTGACGTTTGTAGGTAATCTGAATTTGTCGCCCACTAATTGAACCCACACACATGACCATGTATCACATCAAGGAAGTAACTAATGAGCGTCTGCGTTGGTGGTGGTATTAATCTTAGACGACATTATGGGATGAGGATGGTGTACACATGTGAGTCGACCATATGCCAGTTGCTACCTGCTGCATTACTTGCTGCTTGGTGATCTGACGCACGTGAAATGGGCACATGTTACAATATACTACTTACCAAGCTACTGTCCACAGGATCCAAGGCTGGTTTAGTACGAGTGAATTATGAAAACCTTTTCTGAGATGCGGTACTTGATGGATTGGAGGCTGAGTCTGCTTTGTTCATTGACTATTTTGTGGGTCACAGTGACATTCTTTGTCCTAATGCACAAAACTTCGTTTTTCCTATCATCTCTTGCTGGGCTCGCTTCTTATCAATGCGGTTATTTTAAATGTTACAGACAAGAAAGCCAGCTGGTCCACGACCGCCTCGTCCTGTGAACCGCTACAACAGTCGGGATAAGTTTGAACCAGTTTCTGAAGAATCTGAAGACAAGCCACTGTCCAAAAAAATCAACTACGAGGCTTTGGATGCACTTGTCGGATGTTCGAAGGTGCAGGAGGCCGGGGGATCCTCAGTAGCTGTCCCAAGTTCCTCTTTGGGTTCAGCAGACCAAAGCAATTTGTGCAAGCCCGGTCCTCTTCTTGCTTCAACACTGGAATTAGACAATTCCACATCGCTTATGATGGACAAAAGGACTCACGTTCAATCTGTTGATGCAAACCTCGCAGGACAGGTTCTGCCTTCTACCTCCGCCCTTAATAAAGGTGACGCTGGAAGTACACTTGTGAATACTTGTACAACTAACGGGGAAGCTACTCTTGTCGATAATGATGAGGTAGAATTGGATATCGAAGGCGATGCCGAGGAAGCAGAGCAAGGTGCTCTGGAAGACTACTATGAGGACGAGGACGATGATGAGCTGGCGTGGCAACAAGGTGCTGAGCTTTGGTGACCGGCTGTTTATCGTTTCGTCCTTGTCCCCCAGAACTTGTGGAAATTCATCTGTATCATGATTTCACTTTTCAGGATTTTTCAGTGCTCTCTCTCTATAGTGCTTTTTCTGTTGACCTCATTGGTCTTTTCTTTGTGTCTCACACATTGTACATAACCAGTTCCCCTTCTGTTTCACTGCTTACTAAATCGTCCTCAGTGTTTTTTTATATTTGACTTCGTTTATTTTAGTTTGTTTGTAACGAATTCACACAACTACCTTGTACAAATGAAGAATCAGTTAATGCCGTCTGTGTTTTGGGACACGTCAAATGCAGAAGGGCGAATGTTGATCTACTCATACCCTGTTTCGGATCAGCTGTGCTCGGAATGCGCCTGTCTGTGAATGGCGTGCTATCAGGGTCTTCGGTTTCATCTCAACAATGTGCTGTTATTCAGAGTCGTATTCGTTCCAGTGCACCTTGGTTTGTCGTGATAAATATTTTTGTGCCGAACAGAAAGTGCTTCGAAACTTGCCAGTCAGACCAAAAGCTACTTGAGGCTTAAGTATGACTGCAGCCTTGAGGCAGATCCGATGTTACTGTAATGTGATTGGCAATGACAAACTGACCAAGTTAAACTGCAACGATGGTCATCGCCCTTGCTTGGCAAGGTCACTTGAGTTAGAACAGAGGCCGTCTCTTTATCGATAAACAGATTGGGAATAACACAACGTTACGAGCAAGTTGTAATACTCAACGTTTCAACCACCTCGGGTAGCCTTCCTCAGGAATGTTGTCATCTCTTGTTTTAACTGTGCAGATCAGATGAATATACACAAGGGAACAGCAAGATTCCGTAATAGAAGTGTGGCCCATAACTACTAATGCAGTTTCATGTTTAAGCAGCTACTTTGGGCCAGCCTACCGCGCTGTCGTAGCATGATCAGTGCTCTTAGTTACTAGCCTACGCTGGTTCGTGTTGTCGATGAGAGCAGATTCCGTATTGCTCACTTGGTCTAATCTGTCAGTAATGAGCAATTCGTCTGCCAGCATCTGTTCATCTTAGTTGGCAGTTGGCCTTTAATATGGGCTATCATAAATCTGGTGTAGCAACTTACTAGGCTATGTGTTCTGAGTGTTTCAGGCCATATACCTTAAAAGTATTGAGGGCAGACAGGAAGCATACAACAACTGTATGCTCGAAGTGCTCAATTTCATGAGGCAGATTCTCAGTCAGAATGTTTGCATGTAGTTTCGTCTAAAAACCTTTCAAACCAGTCGACCAGCTGTCGTAACACTATTTTGTGGGCCGGTGAATCTGTAATTCTGCTTCAAGACTGATGATGTGGAACCTTTGGTAGGGGGAGAAATTAGATCGACCTCACATACTTCAACTAAACTGATCGTGCTAGACTCAGCAAAACTTGTACTTTACTTATGAAAACAAGACACTGTCAACAATCGCCAAATTAAACCTTATTTGCAATTTTACCCGCGCATGCAGACTGCAGCACGTGGGTCTCACAGTGAGGGCACTGCACACTCAAATCCCGGAACACATTCCGAAATGGTCTCTGAATATCAAAACAGGGATGGCTGAGTGTCATAACGAGACACCTGGTCGAATGCGTCCAGGCAGTAAATCTCTCGAAGTTTTTTTCACGTTGTCCATCAGACTGAACAAACGCGCTTTAGATTTCTCTGAGGCACAAGCTGTACATTTTAGGAAAACAGCTATGTTCAGAAGCAGATGATAGTGAATTCAACACTACTCTGTGCAGGATCGATCATTAACCTTTTTTCATTTCTAATGCTTCATCGTTGAGTTCGTTTTGTCTTCTAAACGTTCTTGTTGTATTCATATAATCCCTTACTTTGCTCTTGCGAATCCAACATGAATTGACTGACTGCATTCTGTACACTGTACTAGCCACACATTTAATATTACTCATTTGACCGCAACATTCGCACTCAGATATGCATTTCAGATGGCACCCTTTTGAAGCGATCGGGGACTTGAACACCATCTGCACAAAGTTGTGTGTTTGAATGTGGTCATCCGGTCATGTCCGTTGGGAGGATACTGGCATTGTGGTCAGCACTCTGATCTCACAAGCACAAGGTCTAGAGTACAAATTCTGGCCCAGACGAAGATATGCACTGCCGATGTAGTCCAATAAGGGTGAAACTTGAATCTAGTGCTTCTTTTCGAAGTGGGCTGGCCGAAGGGCTTATCGGATTGCCGATCAGTCAGTGCACGCCAACGTTTGGATCACTAACTCGTCTGCTTCTTACCAGTTGACGCCCATCCACCCTATTTTGTTTTTGTCTATCGCATTTCTTACTCGAATGGGACTAGAAGAAACTCAGATATTCGGAATTGTCACACATGCCTGAGTCACGAGTGCTAACTTGATTAATTTATTTGGTTCGGACTGCAGATTTTGTATCCGGGTCCACATTTCTGGGAGATTCTGTACGCACGTCCAAATAAGCGTGGGACTGGCCTTGTGATGGATCATCAGCATAAAAGTGAGTATCAAGATATTTCGCCGTTTTTATGCTGAAGCATTTCGGTCGTAACCAGTGATCAGAGATGCTGATGTGGACAACGCTTACGCACACGAAACGGGATGTGTTAACACGGTTGAGAGAATCTGATTGTGAATTGCAAAACAAAGATTCGGTGATACCAGTATGCCGAATTGCTCTCGAAAGCCAATCAGCTGCACGTGTTCAGCTTAACCACCTCCTGTTAGGTAAGTAGCTTTTTCTACGTCACTTTAACTAAAACTCAGTACAATTCAGTAGCCCAAAGTTAGTTCGGATTTAAGGCAATCTCACCAGGGTTGCAATAACGGACCAACTATTCAGTCTGCTAAAAGTACACTTAGCCCACGGTCTCGTGGCGCTATCCGTATTCAACACAAGTACAAATTCATCATAACGATTCTTGTAGTCTCACTCAGATCACTAACGCGAAGCACTTTCGTTTCCACCGTAATCACGTGACGGTCGAATTTTTTCACCATTTTTCCTCGCATGCATTCGTTGAACTGAGCTGAATAAGATCATATTTGTTGGATTAAATCTGTCATTGTGTCTAAGTTCATAAGAGGTTGAAATAACTCAGAACACCCATCCCACTAATCAATGTGGGTGAGTCGTGGCAGACTCGAACCTTGCTCGAAACAAAAAAATCAACTGCATCTGGGCTGTCAAATCTTGTGTTGCTAGTCGATAGAGTCAAGTTGCTCTCGGTGACTGAAGCAGATAATTAGCCCGATCGTACTCAGGCTTAAGACAGTCGCCAAAGCGCGTTGCCTGGAGGACATTACGAAGAACATGTGATGGGGACTAATGAATGATTTAATATTACTTGGAAGCGATCGGAACATTGTCAATCATGACACATTCTTAAGGCCCATCAATTGATAAATAACATTGGAAAAAACTACAGGCCTAACGAAATGATAAATGGTATTAATCCAGTAACGATAAACAACGGGCTGAGTTAATCGTAATGGGATTCGACGCGTTCTATCTTCCGATGTACGTGTACACTGAATTTAAGCTGGAACAGATTTTGAAGGGATCAGTATTTGTTCTATTGCCTTCTGGGAGCTCAGACAGTGGCAATCAATGTTAAACACTGACGAGAAGATCTGAAACTTACACCTAGAGCTTTCGGTCTTTAAAGCTGATTGTGGACGCTGCAATTGTAAATGAATGGTATTCAGTAATCACCCGAATGCTCATGGTGCGATTTGTGCATCTGTATACGCGTGTGATGTGCCAAACTATGGATTCCGGCAATCATCAAACGTCGTTGAACCAACCCACAAGATAGTATTGTCTAATGTTTCTATGTAGCGTTCATTCGTTCTCACACCTTAGCTCTAATAATTACATAAAACGCTGTACGATGATTCGTTCATCAACTGAAATTTTCCACAGTTTTTGGACAGTCATGTACCGGTCTTAACTGATTCCCCGCTATCGACTCATTATGTGACAATTCCTAAAGACCGCCGCTATCCGAACAGTGCTACAAAATGCACCTACTGAACCCCAGCGTGTGATTAGATGACATAACTACAGTTAACTAGATTGGAGTCGTTTATTTTATCTTCAAGTCAACCAACATGAAGGAGAGAAAACTTACGAACAAACTACACCTGTGACTGAATTTCGACCGTAATGCGAGCCGAATGAGGAATCGGGGCGATGTGTGAAGGTTTGTATGTGGCTAGAAGGTACAGTGTGCTTTCAAAACACATCTGACTACATATATTCCATTAAGTTCTGAAGGAATGTAAACTTTGATGTAGATTTGGTGGTTAGTATTCGTTCGTATTTACGTTTTTCTGAATATAGTCTTTAAGGAACTTTGGAACACAGTGGTTATAAACATCATGGAATAGTGACAGGTATGAGGATGTTTTCCGTTTTCCAGTGTTCATAAAATCAGGATTTCCCGTTAAAAATGACAGGCACTTGATACTCCCGTTCTTTCTGATTTACAGCAATTCCGGCTACAGTGTTTCGTTCACAATTGCTTAGTGTTAGCTGAAATACTCAGTGTCTCTGTACGACAGTTTGGCTTGTGGTCACAAAATAACCCGGAATTTAGGCATCGAACCCTCCAATGTCAATCATACTATTTCATGAGCCATACGAATCAACGCTGTAAAGTTCATTTTCTGAGAGGCTGCCACATCAAATGAAAAGTCGCACGAACAGGCCGTCAGTGTTTTTTCACAATTCCGAAGCTTCCACGATTCTCACATCATAGCTACTAGCCGCGTCTATCAGTGTGTTGTGCACCACAGAGTTGTTCATAACCGTGGGCCTATCACAGTGAGCTGATCTAACTGCCGTAATGTTCCTTAATTGTTACCATTTAGGCCTCTCCTCAGAAGTGTAAAGGTATCGCGCAGTCCATTTCATTAACACGTTTCGTCTCAATTTTTCGGAAAATAATGCCAAGTGGCCATTTCTTTTTCTCATTCGACATGTGTCCGAGAACTGGACCACTGAAATGACTACTCATTCGACTGACAATAGTTACGTTTTTGCATCATGTCCAGATTGAGTTTTGAAGAAGCCGAGAGTATTGTCGATTTCAAAACAGATAAACAGCCACTCGCATAGCATATAGTTACATGTTTCATGTTTCTTAAGCGAAAAAAAGTGGAAGAAATGTCAAACACCCGTGCACGTTTTCCTTCTCTAAAGGTTAGTGAACTAGTGTAGTGAGGATAGACGGTCGCACCATACTACTCACACCATTATTCAGTAGCCGTATGGATCGAAATGATCGCGGGATAAATACGGGAGAGATATGAAAAGGATCTTTGGAAGGCAGAATGACATTTAATGACTTTCGCCATATGATGGAACTGAGACATGGTGTTCAAAGCGACTGGAACATCCTCAGAAGAGTGCGGTGTGCAAATGAGTGTTTTTGTTCCTGGTCCCGTTGAGACGCTTAAGTGGACTATTGGTTTCTCCAATAAAACAACCTCCGTGTCATCTGCCTTCTGGATTCACAACACTAGAACATTGAAACGGAATTTCTTGGATTTCAACGAAAATGCTGACAACAATACGGACGATCCCACTTTTCTTGCTTCTGTTCGAAACGTTTTCTCTTTCCTTTTCCGTCATCACAGAGGTCTGATTTACCAAATGTCAAAAGGGCCTTATATTGCACGAAACGCGTTGCAATTGTTGGGCACATCTTTGCTGTGTATTGGTCAAAATATTCATCAGTAACCTGGGCCAGAATTGCATTAGTACAATTCCCTTTGTCGACTGTAGATAACATGTTCTGTTACCGTATGCGTGTCTAATACCATCCAACAGAGAACCTTGTTTACATAAGACCTGTATAACCAACAAATTTTAAATTATTCAAAAAATCATAAGTTCGGTCACAAACGGTTGTTTGGGTCTTTCATTTTATACACCGTGAATGCTTGACACAAGGCACTGACCAACCGCCTGGGATACACACAAGTAACCATCGTCTCGGTAGTTCATGGCGAGGCCTACTTCAGCGTGCAACTCCAATTGATCGGGTTGTACCTGAGTTGCTCACGTTCCGTTGCAATGGTGCGTTGACGATCAAGTCTCCTGGTCTGTGCCCGCTCCTCTATCATCTGGTTAACGCCACGAAAACAGTAAAACAGAAACACAACAGTGAAAAAATGTGATTCTGAGTCTTTTACCTTTTTTCCTATATCATTCTATAATAATAACTGGAGAACCCAAGTTGTGTAATCTGAACGAATACAGCACTACATACTCAACAAAAAACATCTTCCAGGGACAGCAAGGTCTTTTCTTCACGGAAGGCGTTTATTCTTGTTAGTGAGCGGTTCTAGTCCACGTAATCTGACTGATGTACATCCGGAATATGAAGTAAGATGACGTAGCGTGCGCCGAAAAATTACACTGCAGTCTCACTAAGATTGGTCTTAGCAACTAGAGGTAGAACGAATTCTTTAGTATTAAATGAATCTGCTCATATTTTTGATTGTGACTACTACACAACTATCACACAAGTATGAAATCTTACACGTCGAAGTAAATAGTGGTACTTTTTATAGACCCTTTGGACTATAATTGGATTTTTTTTAAAACTATTCGGCGTTGTGCTACGCAGTAGTTATCGTCAAGCCACATAACGGAAAATAACACCGACGGGGACACTTTCACGCCACCCAGTTTTTAACAAGATGCAACTATTTGTGATTTGAACCAAGTAACATATGAATAACAGGAAAATATGGTGACAACTGATTTAACTGAGCTCACAGTATTGTGCAAAGGCATTCAGCTTCTGATCAAACTTGACCCAGTGCTTGTGTGTGTCTCATATCTGTAGCGAGTAGGACCTAATCACTCGTGTTATTATAAGTGATCAAATGTGGTTTGACTTTGTTTTTCCTAACGGAAATGACCCTAGTTTTTACTTCAATTGCGGTACTTGGTCAGAGTCGACAGCGGATTCTCTGATCTCCTGTGCGTACACAATGACACAAGGTCATGCCTGATAGGCTATGTTCACGGGTCCAAGTGATCATTTCGTGTGGCCTGGTTTGGGGTACAAACCTATTGTCGCATTAGTCTCACGTAGGTTTTCTCAGCAGGTTTTAGTTCGGATCTCAGATTGCACAAGTACGCCTGAGAACTATTCACAAGTGGATTTCTGTAGGTTAGGGATTCATCCTTATGACAGTACATATGTGAGTTGGATTTAATTTCACACGCCTTCCAGACTCTTTCATATAAGTAGGCAGTTCAACTAGATCCCATTAGGTGTGAGGCTTGTTTGTTCGATACCTGTTGCGAATGATTTTCGTGCTTAGTACATCTGCTTCTTGAGCGAGAATGTTTCTCCTTGATTGGCAGAGTTGCAGTAGGGCAAACAACTCCCAATGAAACGTGTAGCTACCGCATTCACAACTCATTTTTCCGCTAATTGATCCTCTTTTATTCAAACACTTTATGACTTGCATGTGTGCCAGTCCGCCTTAATAATCGCCGATCTAACACGTTCTGTACAGCATTGCTGTCGTTCTCCTTCAATGCTCGCTTAAATCGTTTCTTCAAAGTGACTTTTCGGGACAACTATGTACGACTTGTGCTCACCTGTTTGTTGGCATCTCGAAATCTCACCAGGAATTCTCTCCTTTTGTTTGAGTCCAGAGCATACTTCTCGTCGAATTTTCTACAGAGTTGCTCGATTTCTGCTGATTCTGTAGAAACCAAAATGAGGAATTTAAAGAAGAAATCGACGATCACCTTTGACTTTGCGCTTGACCTCATCCGTCTTTTTTGCCACATTGTCAGACATTTGTTGTTTCAGACCGTGTCTTAGATACGATCTGAAAACAAAAAAACCCAATGAATAACTGAAGTTTGCTGAATTGGATAATTTAACAAGTAATTGTTTGTGGTTCGGTTTCACACTATATTTTCTTGATTTCCGGCCACTCGAACATTCATGTTAGCTCTAGCAACAGCACCATGGAATAGTTTGTGTGTCATACCTCATTTTGTTGCTCCAAATATTTGCGCATAAGCAAAACAGGACAATTGAATACCGTTATTTCGTAACCAGTTCTCTCTACATGTTTGGTCAATACAAAACAACTCAGAACTTTCAGGCTATGCTCAAACTTGAATTATTGGGTAATAATGGTATAGATTAATCTGTAAAGCCTATTCCCTATAACCATTTAGAGCAAGACAAGTATTTTTGTGTACGTTCACACACTGTTTTAACTTCCGTCACACAATAATGTATGTCAGATGATGTGAAAGTTGACCTCTTTACACTGTATCGTTCGCGCTCAGTTGACTGCATCTCTTCAAGTAAATTATTCGGTCTATACGAATCGCGAAAAAAATTACTAGATCACCGCATCAGTAGCAGCAATATTCATGTTGTCAACTCAAAATTAATTTAGTAAAAAACAAGCGAATTAGTGCTGGAAACAGTATTATGTGAATAGGACTTATGAACAGTGATTGCACAAAAATACCGGCGCCAAAATCGAACCGTCATCCCATGTTGTTATGGCATCATCAAGTTGGCCGAAAGTTAACCAGTCTTTTGGACGTCATTTGCACTGTGAATTGACCACATAACTTTTGACCGCCTTGCTGGTGATGTGAGCGAGTCTGAAACTGAGGGGCACTTCATTTGACACTTACTCTGTTCATACCGTGCCATCAAACGGTTAATAGATCGATGTGAAAAACCAGCCGATTTCAGCGTCCACACCAGTTCGTTAATGCATCGAAGAGATTGCGGAAAAAATCAGAAAGTTCGAGGGAATCATCACGTGTTAGTTGAAAAGGCCGGAGGACGTTGCGTTACCGAAGGGGGAGGGGCTAGTGACATTCCTACAAAAAGCTGGACAGATGACGAACATCAAAGTTATTTATCAGTGAAAAAAGAAGTACTTAAGGCCTGAAGCTGTCGCTCGAGCTTCGTTCCTCCACAAGAACTATAACCAGACATATCGCGATATTTTACCATTTCGTCAACTCTCAGCACTGGCAAACATAAAACATGCCAGTTATATAAATCACAGGTAAGGACAAACAGGGGCTAGACACGCCTACAAACATATCAAGTCTCATGTAACCACGACCATGGCAACGCGATAATTTGCCCCAACCACTTTTGTGCACATAAAGTTGGCTGGTACGTCTGGATGAGCATTGCTTCGCAGAAGCCAATAACTTCGGGTTTCTCTTACACAACAGTCTCTTGAATAAGTGTAATGGGTCAACTTAGTGACCCGTTGCTGTGAGGTGTTTAGCCATCGATGGCGTTGGATTCCGAACCCTCAGTGCACCAAGATGAGGCTGGTGCGTCATCAGTTGCTTCAACCACTCCGGGATGTGTTCGATGACTCGCTGTGATAGTTGTTGAGCTGCTCTGCCTGCATAAACGTCGCTGCAACTGCAGGTGAACTGGTACATAACATGGGAGACAGAAGAGTTTGGCAAACTACTTTCGCGATCGCGGAGAACTGGTCCTCTAGTGGTTGGAAATAAACGCAACTGCGCAGCCGCATACGTTCGAGCCAGAGCAGACTTTAATTTGTGCCTTATGTCGTTGGCTAGTTGGTAACCTTTGAACGGCAAGAATGAAAAACGTTCTTCTTTTGCGTCAAAAAGAGCCACTTATATGCGGTTCTGCAACTGACTGCATTAAAGTAAGCTACCACTTGCCGATCATCACCTCTTTCAGATGGTTCAACGATGCGCCTGCATGTTTTAGGACTGGTACGGTTGTACTTGGGTCCGTTTCTCAAATCCGCTTATCTGCATGGCTATCATGGGGCACAGGATGAATGGCGACATTTCTTTGTTAGTGCTCTCTGCTCCCTACAGGCTAAATATCATACACCGGTTGGATCATGTGACGGCTGTGTTGACTCAGGTAATCTCTCGGAGTAGCCAATATATGTGGTCGGACTTAGAAGACAACAGAAGATGACCTCGCAAGACGAATCGTGAACCAATTTTGTAACCTGAAATTGCCAGAGAGAAATACTACTGTCATGAACCGAAAGGCCTTCACATAGAAGATTCTTATGTCCAAAAGACAAAACCAGTGTAGAAAAAGTTATGGACGGATCTGGAACAGGTCCCAACTAGCGGCTTGTTGAAGGTTGAAAACCACTTCGGCCGATGGAAACTCACCTATCGAATAGGTTCGTATGATATTCAGAGTGCTGACTCTTATGCTCACACTCGTCGTCAGTTCCTGATGTCTCTAACTTTCTTAAGTTGACAAGTTGCAATTTTTCTGGAAAACAGCACCTCAAATAATGTGTCGTATAACACGTGGGAGTCGGCATATCTTCATCGGACCAGGGTATTGATCTGGAAAATCCACACTCTTACTCTCAATCCCGTGGAAAATGTGCGGTTCCTATTAGCTTGCGACATACAAAGAGGTCGGGTTGTACAGCTCTAAATCTGAATTGACGTTGGGTTGGAATGAAGCTCAGTGGATCGTGAGTTTCAGCGTGCTACAATTTCTTGTCTAAAGCGTGTCAACTTAATGGGTCCGTGCGTTGAAATAATTTAGTCAAAATGAGTGCTGTACATCCCTTGCAACAATGAAGTATGTGAGGTGACTGTTTCATTTCGTCGCTGCCATGTTTATGTTTTCACTATGTTAAGGTTTCGTTCTGGGTTGATGATGCAAAATTTGGCCCAATCCTTTCTAATTTGTTTTGTGTTTATCGCAAAAATTACTCCTACTATTCAAGTATTCGGGAAGACATTGTTCTAAGGTGCACGCAAGCGAACCCAAACCGGTGATATAAAGCAAGGCGAGAGAACTAATAGTCACGTGCACAGGGCAACATACACAGATGTCAGTATCAAAACAATGCATATGATAAACCTTTACGCGTTAATAGCTGCAGCTGCAACAAGACGTGAAATTCTTCTAGGTTTAAGTGTGTAAACTTCTTAGTCTGATTCAGTCGGGGTTGTCTAGCAAGAGTAGGTAGATGGGCACACGGGTATCATCAAACAACCGTCTTTAATGTAATCCGGGGCTTGTGTATACGATTTTGCACTTGTCATTGCTATTGCTCATTACTCTTCACAGGTTGCGCTAACTTCCTCTGCGTGTAGAATTATCGGAAGTATGGTTTATGCTCGACCAAATACAACAGAAGACATCGTAAAAGATGTCATGTTTGATTTACTTTCACAACCTGACTGCGACAGAAGGCTGCTTCACAGAGGTCATATTTAACCTTGTGAAACGTTGTCTTCGTTCCAACTGATCAGTCGACTTCCTCGACAGTAAATAACATTGTTTTCACCAGGAAAATTGCGAGGAACCAGAACAGTTGCATTTTCACCGATATCATTGGATAATGTATGGTGACAACAGTGCTGGGAGCAGAAAAATAAAGACAGGAATGTGATGAACAACCAGTGCTGTTTGTGTTCGGTTTTTATCGCCCAGACAGTCAGACAGGTCATAACAAGACCGTACCTACAGCGTTCTTACTTTTGATCACCATCGTTCTTCATGCGGAGAGGACTCAATAAATGACAGCCGACTAAATCGAATTTCCAACAGTCATCACTGGCCAACATTCTATCGAGTGGAAAATTGAAGTTCAGGGCTGCCCGTTAGTAAGGACAATGAACAAACGAACTCCCTAAATCATCACAGATCAAAATGCGACCACGGATAATGGTAGTACTTTTGATGGTAACACTTCTCCAACTGCTTCTTTCACTTTTGAACTCTATCTCTAAATTTCTAGTGCAAGCATTCGGCGGGCTCACGCGTTGATTGTGTGTAAAATAGGTTCCCATATGGTCGTTGCTTTGTCTTTCAACTACGTTCTAGTAACCTTTAACTACGTACTTGCTTTTGCCGACAGGAACATCTTGGATTCGTTCTATAAGTAAGTGCTGTAAGGGAAACGGTCCAAATCGTTCTATCACTTCGATCTGTCCTTGGAATGTACCATCCGGGCTAAGGGTTAGTGAAGTTGTCACCTCTTGAAAAGATACAAACCCTAGTTCGCCGCCTTGAGGTGCGGCTGTGCAGCCAAACGCCTTGATTAAGAACCCTAATTGCCGTCGTGTCTGGACGTCCAGGCAGCATGTCAGCCCCCGTAAAATCGTGATGATCATAGCACCACTGATCCCATACTACGTAAGCTGTCTCTCCGCCTAAGTCAGTTTTTCGGGTCTGGTTGCTTGTATGTCGGTAGGTAATCGATACAATCCTTGTGACCGGTTCCACATGCGCCCAAATCAGCCACCTTGTTGAGATTGGGTCTCATTTACGTGACTGCTTTGAGCTGATATCACCCGATAACAGCGGGTGGCTGTACTTATGCGTTAACACTAGTTTTCCACGTCACGCGCGTCACTGCTATATCTGGTACCTTCCATCACCGAAACAAACCTGGTCTCAGGTGCAGCACGTGGCCGTCAGTTGTAGGTGACGTTGCTCAGGGCTGTCATTCTTACTGGGCACGTATCCGGACTCAGATCATGCGTTGGTACGTTTTCTCTTTGTCCCCATTTCCCTGGGCAACGGTTCCAGCGACCGCAACGGCTGACTGCTGAAAAACTCGTCAGCCCGCCGATGAAGCATAAGTACTAGTTTAGAATACAAGTTTCAATTCTGACCCTGTTAGCTCCTCACCCACAGATCATTTATGAAGCAGGTACTGTAGCATGCGGCATGGTGACTGGTGGCTTAAACAAATGTTGGACTTTAGGGGAATCCCCCAGGCTATTGGATGTCGAATGAAACAGTACTCACGACAGTTCATACAAGTTTAGGAACTATATCGCTAGAGGGCCTCAGCATAGCCTGATTATCGGCTGGGAAGCTTAGCCAGCAGAGAAAGCTAAAGGCGGACCTATCTTTGCTACTGATCCAAGGCGTCCGTCCATCAATGAAGCTAACAGTGAGACAGACGGCACAGTCGTATATAATAAATGCAGGAGATCACAGCGCTGGGCGGAACGCTTCGGTGATCGATTTAACTGATCTGCTTCTGCTGTGTTTTATCCCGCAAAATTGAGTGGTAAACTAAAAATTACCCAACGAAATTGTGGCGCTCAATCGCGTTTCGGTTGTCAAGCACAGTGGGGCTGCTGGAATAAATGACATTGTACCAACACTCTTCAGTGAAGATGGAGCGACATTAGTAAAGGAGTTGTTTTAGCTGCTTCAACTTGTATGGAGGAGGTAGGACGTCCCTGCCTACCAGGACCGTCCGATAAAAGTTCACATGTACGGAAAAAAGTTAGGGGCTGTTGAGAAAATTAGAGGGCCGTCAGCTTAATTCCAGTCCTTGCTAGGGTTTTGATATCCATTGTACTTTGTCGACTCGCAGCTCGGGAGGCGTACATTAAGGAACAGCAAGCTGGGTTTCGTTCTGGGCGAGAAACTTCTGGTCAAATTTTCTCCCTACACCAAATTCTTGGGTAACTTCATACTCACCGACGACCAACAAATAATTCTGCCGGCCATAAAGGTGCAGTCGATCGACCTGCGGTTTTAGTCGTTTAGAAACAGAGATGTACCGTATTCTGCCATTTCACTAATCACTGTCATAGTACCACGGGTGCAGCTCAAAGCGGAAGGTGATGATGTATAAGTATGTAGACATGCCGCCTGTTCTTTGTTCCTGGATTACAGCTCAAGTTTGAGTCAACGGTGGACTCCGACACTCTCAATATAAACAGCGGTGTACATCAAGGTTGCCCACTTCCGCCATTCAATCAGTTGTGATGGCGGACTGTCTGCAACCTTCACAAGACGCCGGCGTGGTTTTCAAGGTTGATAGAAGACTGTACTTGGTTACGAAGACGACTGGGTTGCCGTTTGGCCATTTCCAAGCAACACTGATAGTACCACTTGCTGCTTGGTGTACTACTAGATACTTCAGAATGCGTTTAACAGTCTCAAGTTGCATAGCGCTTCTGCAAAAACGCTGTTGTTACGTCTTATGTCAGATAGTGAATTTCTGAAGTTTATTGAACGGTTTGTTTACTTATGGAGTTGCATCAGCAGCGGCGGAGACAGGAAATGAATTAGAAGCTTGTGCTTTGAAGCGTAGGGCGGAATTCGCTAACTTAAGGTATCCAGCAACTAAAAATCACCTCTACAAATCCTAAGGATTGCGTGCGCAAGTCGATTGTGGTGATTGTGCTACATTGCGGTTCCGAAAATTGGCCACCGAAGGCAGAATACAAGAACCATCTTCAAGTGTCTGATTCTTGAAGTCAGCGTTTGATCGTTTGAGTCGGACAACGCCATCGGTTAAGCCACAAGAAGGCCCGGAAGTTGATACTTGGTAGTGATTCGTAAGCGAGTTCTACTGTTCCACATTCGGGTTTTTATTGACTTAGATGACTAGACCATGTACTGAAGACGTCAACTAGTCTGCCACACCCAGCATTTTGCCCATGTTACTGCCGGTTGGAGTAAAGTGTGAAATGGATAGACGGGTACCTGGGATAGACAACTGAAGTTGTTTACCACGGGTTAGCCATTGCATATCGAGTTCGTCTCCCGGGCTGAAACCCTGATGGCTCGCAGAACCGATGGCTGGAGACCTTAAGTGAGCGACGGCTTGTCAAGGTCGGCGGTGTGAAGGTTGCTATTTGGTCGGGTGGTCTAAAGTATTTGCAAGGGCACTGTGGACCCTAGAGAGCTTTCTAGCTTATAGTACAATCCCTGTTTCTTCTTGACTCATCCTTATTACCCAGCTGGCACCGTCCGTCTCCATTACGAATGTGCCAACAGCTTCAATCGAAGAGTAGCTAACCCCCTAAGGCACGTTGCGGTAACTAGTTTCCCACGCGGTCCTCGATCTGAACTTGACTGATAACTGGGTTCTCTTGCCATATCAACGGGTGTATTTTTTGCACAATTTGAAATCTATCTCTATCTATGTCAGGTTAGTATGCACGCAACCGACCTATACTGCTATCTTGACGAGGTGGTCGGGCTTGTGTACTGTTTTGATCCGGCGGGCTATGCTGACTAGGACTCCGGTCCTTCCAGGTGCAACCTTGTCAGACGGGCCAAACGGGAGCAATCGGACGAAAAGCAGTTACACTCATAGGATTGTATGTCGCACTGCTGACCGCGTAGGAGTGCTTAGGCAGTGAGGCACGATCCTATGGGCATACAGCAGAACTATTTTTATAGTTGCGGCACTGCTGTCTTCCGTATCAGGAAGAAGGGGGTTAGAAAAGGTACCCTTAAACAAAGAGCACTCCGATCGCCCAACGGTTGACCGTGACCGCCGGCGTATTATCCAATACGGTCGAAAAACATCAAATATCTCTCAAAAGCCTGATGTAGCTTCGAGTACATCCGCTGCGCGCAGCAGTGTTCAGAATCAGACATTATTGTCTTATTCACTGCGCCCTCGGGCTAGGCAAGCCCCTCACTGCCAAGTGAGTCAGACTCTTGAGTCATTGGCTCCGGGTAGGGTCCCCCAAGAAAACCCTATATCCTGTTGTCTCGCAGGTCAGACTTTTGAGTCAGAGGCTCGGGGTGGGGTCCCTCAAGTCAACCCCCTTCCGCGGCATAAACGACCGGGAAGTATCAGAAGTTATCGTTCTCACGACAGTGACATTACTAACATGGTACTGTATCAGTTACGTATTGAAACATTGGTACCAAAAATTGCACGAACAGTTACTCAATAATGCGATCTTCATGAGTGTTAGCAACGAATAAAGCTGTCTAATTTTCGGTTATCTGTCCGGTTTCAGTGGTGGGGAGCATATTGACAATTAAGTTGGGCTGCAGGACCAATGATTTTGCTGGGTAGTTCCATAAACGTTCGTCCTCAAGTCAGTGAGTTGTTCAGATCAGGTGAACCATTTGTCAATGTCTGATCATTACCATATTAAGCACTGAATACAGTGGGTACACTTTGAAATATTTAAAACTGACACCCGATTAATAACAAGGTAGGTTTACTCACAGTTTGCATTTACTGGCTGTACATCAAAAACCGATGTAGTATGAGCAGAATGAATTTAGAGCCAGACACGTTTCCATGTTTAAATTTAAAAAACTGCACGTTGTTCTTGTAATGAACAGCAAGCAGGGGAATCGTGTTGTTAATAAATGATATCAGCACTTAGTGGAAAAGCTTATGATGGTCGGGCGGTTTCACGACCTGGTCAGTGTATTTTCTCAAGTTAGGTACGAACTGCACCGTGGACAAAATCAGTAATTACGTGTTAGTTGATATCTGGTGACCGTTCTCGAGCAAACCATATCAAAATAAGTGGACTGGGAGCACCGGTACCCATCTAATTCTAATGTAAAAGTCGATATTGTTAACCAGCCCACTGCATCTACCCTCCTGAACTGTTATCATGGTAGATACCAAACAGCACTACTCAATTCGTTCAGTAAGGAATAGCGCCCATTTTCTTCACGTCTTCGCGTAGTCTGAAGATATGATTTTATTTAGATTTTAGTCCACCAACTTCTTTTTATGGCATGTTGGGTCTCTTTTTGTGGTCAGTAGGACAGATGGCAGACCAGGTTGTCTAAAGTGCAAAACACCATGTTATACGAAAGAGGCTGAACATTAAATATAAAATGACGTCGGTTCAAGGTTTGTTTCATGTAACAGAGAGATTTCACTTTTCCAGGTTACCGCATGGCCAAAAATGCTTCTATCATATATGTATACAGGGGGATTACATATATCCCTGTATTTGTCTCTTCGTTTTTAGCGCAGAAACTGTTAGATTCAAGACCCAAGTTAAACGAGGCAACCGTGACAGTATTGCTCAGCTATATCGAATACGCTGGCTTTCACGGACCGGCAGATTGATTCATCAGAGTGGTAGGTGCGTTCATTGCGCACAAACCAATTCATGTGTATATGGGTGGTTCATATAAACAGATCCTCTGCACCCAGTCGTTTTACAAAACACTTCCACTTTTAAGAAACACAGCACAACTGGAGTCCAATATTCCTCATTCTTCGGAAGGCTATATGACTCCTTAGTCGAAGATCCACTCATTTGGCTCACTCTGTCCTTTATAAACAAACTAGAATCCACACTTGTTTTTTGTACTCACTGATATGTCTATGTTCCCCTCCGAACTGTGTTTTATACGTATGCGCAACTCTCTTCAGGGATTCTCTCACATACGTGTGCTCCAAGTCGTAGACTTTCTGACCTATATCGAACGTCCCCGATGAGATTGAACTTACCAATAACCTATCGCGAGGTGCGTGAGAGAAATATGACCATGGGGTTCCTTTAGTTGCGGTGCATGTGACAATTTAATTCACACAACGACACTCAGTTGAGCCTCTCACGTAGAAATGTCGGGATTGCACTAAGAAGTATGTTGCTGAGTGCTTTCAGACTGATACGAGAGCGAAAAATCCGTAGCCAGGCCTGTAACGCTCAGCTGTGTTCCCTATTATCCCTGGTGATATCTTGACGGAACATCTCACATTTAGTTTGTAAGTCTAGGAACCAGTTTTCCACAAATTTATTTTTCTACTCAGTTTGCGCTGAAACTGTTGCACAGACCGCCACACACACACATCCTCGTTTTTGTTCTTCCATATGAATTTTGGATACAAAATATACAGGTGTGTGTACGAGCGACGTAACGTAAGTCACATGAGGAGGGCATGTAGGCGGAAGTGTTGAGCGTAACCCGGAATGAATACTGCTCGCCACAAATCAACTTAGAAATATCACATACTGGACACTGATTCGCTGAAAACAGAAATGGACAGTGTGGACAACGTACCAGGTTCTCCAATTTTTAGAAGAGACCCAATTGCGAAAATTATGGATGTCTATTGGATTCAAACCAGCGACATAAGCAGTTACTACTTCCCACTTTATAATCTACTTACCTGTACATCCACTGATGTTCACACTTTTAATACGGTTTCCTATGCACTTTTCATTTCACCTCAAAATATTTTTTCTCACATAGAATCCAAGCACCCACTCAGTAGCTGAATTAATTCCCCAATAACAAATATAATCACTAAGCTGTCTTCCGTAGAACGCTTTTCTTCCACTTCAGATGTTCTCCAATTCAGATGAATTGTCTTTAACCTGTCCTCCGTCGCTTTGCTAGACATGTAACTCTAAAACGAATGAAGAACGGTATAGCCTCTAACTGTATAAAGGGGAACAGATTTCATCGTTCTGATTAGCCGATACAACCTGTCTAGTTGTAAGGAACAAAACAGGGTGATTGTTAACATCGGTCAGGCTGTCAAACTATTCGATCACCAATGAAATGACAAGATTTGAACATTTTGCTGAGGTTACGGGTGATGTTCTGCGAAGAATGGGTGGCTGTGATTGAATTCGTCGATTCACTTGTGGATAAATTTGACCGAGCTGGTTGTAACTGTTTGTTTCACTCAGTATTTAGCTCCGTGTCTCTTGATGAATTGTCAGCAGGAGTGTTTGACTTTAGTAACAAGCTTAACCGCTATCTTCCTAACTGGATAGAACACACCATCGTCTCAATCTACATAGATCAGACCCATTGAAATACAGTTCAAACAGTACATATCTGAGGCGCCCAGCGATCCTAAGCCGACTGTATTGATTTTTGGGTCTGCGTGTGCATCCTTGCATTAATCGTGATTCTCCATATGCAGTACCTTGAAAAACATTCGAGGACCATATTTTGACACACAGACTGAAGGTTCTCATTATCAGCGGCTTGCAATCATATTTTCACGCTGCGCATTCGTCAACTCATTTAAAATTTCTGTCTTCCTCGTTGACTGTAGCAAAAATGATTCACGGGGATGATCATCAATTAAATCATGATGGCTCATTGGGGTACGAAACCACAGTCTTTAAAATCGTCCGATTAGCATCGAAGAGACTCTACCTTGCAAACAGCTGACTTAATCGCAGATGAGAGTAGCTCGATATCAACAAAAAGCCATTGTTTGTCCAAGCTCTAATTGTTGCTGTTGATCTGTCCCGAAATCAGCCCACTTCAACAATCAAACTTCAGTGAGATCTTTGGAGGGTTTCTGCCCAGTACTACACGTGATAAGCCAACAGTTTTCAGAGTATACCTGAGGATTTCCGCCATACAGCTGAATTTACATTAGCAGTGTAGGTTTAGTTTAGTCACGTTACAGCCTAATTTTTTGGTAAAAAGTTTTTTACGAATCGTTTGAACTCGCTGGTTTCTAATTAAATAATGCACAAGGTGTCCCACATTGATTCGCCATATTGTTGCAATGGACATAGTAGCATGACTGATTAGATACAGGTATGAGACAGGCCACTACTGTCAACTGAGTCGTTTGCGATTCATTACTGTAATGAGGAAGTGAGTGAGGATGAGTTTTTACCTTTTGGTAATTAAAACCTCTGTACTTGGATTTATCTATCTGTGTGACCGTTCACGAAACACTTCGAGAGCAATCGGATGAATAGGTTTCCATTATGTTAATGTGTGTAGCCAAGCGTCCACATGCCAGCTATCAGGGAATTCACATTCGACGAGGTTAAGTCATAATTTTAGCGTTTACGGTGGATAATAATCGTCAAACGTTAGAATTCAAAAGGAATGCTTATATACTTACTCAGAGTGTCCACTTCGAATAACTAATTCACGTATCCAAACTGTTTAAAAGTATTATTAATAAGTAGTGTGGCAGATCTATGATTCTAAATGAAACCCAACCGTGAAAAGTCAGGGCTTCGGTTGGATTCGAACCAGCGACAGACACAGCATGCCTGAACGCGGCAAGCGCTCTACCGGCTGAGCTACGAAGCAACACCGGGAGCTCGGAAATTTCACATTTGAACTCTGTTACCCACCCGTCCCACTGCCTCATAAGTAGATATTTCACAACTTTTCTTACCGCTGTTTGATGTGTAAACTTTTGTCACACGGGTGTAAAACCGTTATATTGTTGGTGTTTTCTAATGACATTCACTTCCGAATATAACAAAAGTTTTGTGTCCTCTTTTGTCCCCTATCATCAATACTGTTTGTAACTAGTGTTGATCGAGCACCACATCTGTAATACTAAACCGTGTGTTGCCGTTACTGATGGATCACGAGGGTATCATTCAAAACGGCTTCCGGTATGATATCGGTTACAGAATTATTAATTGGTATACAACTTTCTATGAAAATGCACAGCTGTCTGTTTGAAGCGTAGCGTTCCTAGAGCTATTTTGAAGAAACAAGCACCCTAATTCGGTAAGTCCCAGTAGGAAGTACCGAATGACCATATCTTATGGTTACACACCTTATCCAAATGCTTTGAGTGGGCCGTGTATCTGTTTCCTAAGGTGTCTGCCAACATGTCAGTCTTGTCAACTTTTCTGGTTGATTTCAGTCCGGTCCATCCAAAATGTCAACTCATTCACAAAATCGATCGCAACATGTTGGACCCACAAGAACCTCAGAAGCCGTAATCAATTCCACCGAATTTGAACGAGGATCGAACTATCAGTTAACTTTGCTCAAACCACTACGGTATGTCTTGAGGGAAAGAGTGAACAAACTGGATGCCAAACATCCGATTATGTAACTTTATGGATAACGGTGCACATGTTGGAATGGCCGTGTTCGCCTCTTTGCCTGTTACCGTCCACCTTCTTCGTTCTTTAGTTTGTCTAGTTTTCATGTTTCAAAAGTGCTTGTTGAGTCCTGTTTTAAGTTTTTTTGCGCTGACTGCATAACGATAAATCCCGCGTTTCTTTATTCCGTTTGGTTGAAGCCATGCCTCTGTTTTTCTCGATTTTCTTCATTTGGTCATATTATCGAGGAGTGACATGCGGTTCATCGAGAGGTAAGGATTTCATCAACCACTGGAGTACGTCGGTTTATTACTCTCCCTAACCCGGCTGGGATAAGCGGGCGCAGCCAGCAAGGTGCCATATTTTGAAGAGTATGTGAATCTCAGGTAATAGTTGCGGTTGTTTGGACAGGGGAATAGAATCTAACGTAACTTCAACGAAAATGGCAGCATAGGGGTTGCTTTTAAGTGTCCACAGTTAAATGCATCGGTATGTCGGATATCCTTAGCGCTCCTCCTTCTAAACAGCCTAACGGCTACAAACTCCGAAATGTCGGATATGAGCCACGCCAAATACCATCTAGATACAAAGTCTGTTCAGAGCGACCGGATATGAAGATGGAGAGATCAATGACAGATGAATTTCTCTAAAGGTCTACTGATCTTTCAAAAATATCGCTCATTTTACCTTAGGTGTATCTTGAAATAATCATCAACGTTCATATAATACTGTTTTATGTATGACACTCGCATGAACTGTTATATAAGTCGTATCAAACAATTGTTCGAGGAACTGCGCGACGCATACCTGTAGGTTACAAGAATTAGGGTCTCTGAGGCAGGCTACCGTTGACAGGAAAATTTTGAATCAAATAGTGGGCAGTCTTTGAATTCCTGTGAAAACTGAGGAAATACATGCAGACCACTTTGGTACGATCAACGAAAGTGTACTTGAGGCGCACACTAAGCAATGTGAATTATACTGTTTTACATTTGACTAATAACAGTTTACAATCACCAAACTCTGAGCTGTGTTTTCCACCATCAGACACCTGAAGTGACTGACACAGACAAAAAATTTACTTCCGTCACTGATGATTTTTAACAACTTTTAGTTAAGAACGGCTTGCAGCAGGTAAAACCTGTGCCATACCACTCGTCGTCAAACGATTCAGCTGAATTGTAGATTTAAACCGTCAAGCAGAACATCGTCGGGCTGCACTTCGAAACAAAAGAGGCCACTTTGGATCCATTTTTAATGACAAACGGTCAACCTCAACTAAGTATACATGGGCTTCCCTAACCGAGCTGATAGTTGACAGGACGTTAAAAACTCGGTTATACTTGCTTTACCCAACCCTCCTTATGTTACAGAAGCGGGAAATAAAAATGCGTGCACTGACAAACGCCACCGAGAATAACACAGAAGAAGGGAGGGTTGTTTGAAGAAGGAGGCTAGTTGCCTAAACGGTGACTATCTCTATGGTTAACTGGCTGGTTGGTTGACGAGCAGAGTGTGTTTCGAGTTCAACGTCATTTTCGACCTCGCATCAGAAAATAACGATTCAAGGCAGATAACCGAAACTGAGGACAGCTTTCCGATTGATGGTTCCCTTCTGATGCACGGTGCAGCCGGGGACACGACCGGAGTAATTGACGCCCAAATAGTCCCAACGTATGCCTAAGCCAGTCAGCCATCATCAACTGAGACCTAATTTGTCTAGCAAGTGAAGAAGAAATGGTACGTTTGTACTTTTGAACGTTTCTTGTTCTGTGGCTACATTCTCACTGGTCGATACTCGTCCGGACTTTTGGTTTTCTCGTCTATTGTTAATTATAAGTCGGATATAGTTGGCCATGTTCAAAGGTAATTAATTCACTGACGTTTGCTGTATTGAGCACGTTTCAAGTGGCTCCGCTTGTGCTACAGGTGTCGTGTATTCAGTACAAATTTAGCGATGGTATCGATCAATGTTCTTTTAAACTCTAGTCCCAACTTTCCTACACTTAACGTTTAGGAATAGCCGAGAACATTTCTCTTAACTTAAGTGTCAAGGTGAAAATGAGCTGAGAGGAGCTGTGCTACATATGGTGTGCATTTCTGAGTACCTACACGTTGTAATGGTTGTGGGCTTTCTGTTAATGCATCTTTAACATGGAAAATATTTTCCTAAACGTCGCAACAAAAACTGTGATCTATTCGCGACCTGGAACCAGTGTGTTTACCTGCAGATCCCGACATTCTTGTGAAACAAGTCTAGTTTAGACAATGCCGTAAATACAAACGAAATTAACTTCACTTCCAATGTGATCCGATATCACATTTAAGATTCTTAACAGGTTCAAGTTTAACAACATTCACATGTGCTCGCGGAATTTGCATACAAATAAGTTTCCCGGTCAACCGCTTTCTAAACGAAGCACTATACTCGAGTTTTGCTCACGTTAGAGCTGTTTATTTGTCCATATCTTCGCCACAGTGGAGACTAGAACATCGGTCACGGTTCTATGGAGCACACATGGTGAGAGCTGCGCCGCTGATCCGATATCAGGTAGTGGTAATAGTAGATTACCATATATGAATGAAAGACAACTTTTGTCAAAAGGGGCGAATCAATTATGAATGCTGTGGTCAGATTTGACTGAGATTCAACATGAAATTGACTGAAGTCCGGACTGTTCGTTAATAAAGCTGGATAACTGATTGATAGTTTGGATTGCCATACTTCAGCATTCAATTAACCAAAGCTGTCTTTTGACTGGTATTTATGCACGACTTTGATTTCGTAGACTTTTCTGAAGAGAAATGTTTTTCTAAGACGTTTAAGTGAACAAGTGGAATTTCAGAAAGAACAGGCCAATTAGTAACTGCCTTTTATTTGTGATGCTTATAATTACCTCTCTTGCTGAGAAAGTACTCGGTGTTGTCACGTTTGGGTCAAACCGACTTACTTATTGTGTAATAGCACTTATATTGTTCAGGCTTCCAACTTATCAGTTAACAATTCACAGTTGACTGTTACTCAGAGTATGGAGTGTAAGCGGAAAGACTAAGTTCAGTTCATCAGAATAGGGGAATGCCACGACAGCATCTTTAGAACTGGTCAACTCAGTAGTAGGACACTGAAAACAATGAGAACAGCCTGTGTATTTATAGTCTTCTCTGGCTGCAGACGCCATACCCAAACAGTCACCCAAGAGATTGAGCACAACTTTTTCTTAAACATCACAGTTAACAAGTACACATAAAAACTCACTTATGCACAATCTTGGGCGAATAGGGTTCAACGGAACGCTGGATGCATACTAAGAAACGCAATTGATAAACGAAACTGTCAGGGTTTGTTGGAATTAGTTAACAGTGCAACCACACTTGTGATCTAGTTCATCGAATTCTTTTTCATGAGATTGTCAGTTTGGCCAACTACGCGACAGTGGTCGGTAAATTTTTGTGCATTGTTAGTTGAAATACCATGAGTTATGTGTAGTTTGTCATTCAAAGATGTCAACATTTGCTTGGTGTGATGTGCATTCTCAAAATACCTGCAAACAAATTTTCAGTTCTTCTTCTTGGCCTTGGTAACTGATGTCTGAAATGGCCACTGTCTCACAATTGCGAGGTCTCTGCTACAACTTGGCTGTAATTATAAGAGGTGTCACTTCATTCTAACGGGATACTGGTCACTAAGTGGAACCCCTCGAATAGAGAATCGGTTACTAATTGTATTGATCTGTTAGTCTCTTTCTTGTACAACTCTTGCTGTAACCCACATTCTGTCACTCTAAACGCTCAATCTTTAACAGGACGATCAGCGATTGATTTTGGGAACCTGGTTATATCAAGTGTACTTAGGAATCTTTCTAATTCGTTCGCACTATCGTTCAAGGCCATGTCGTCATAAAATACAATCTCACCCATATTGTTCTCGTTCCGTAGGATTGCCGTAGTAATAGCAACGCCAGTTATTGTGATATCTTTGATATTCCTTTTGCATCATCCAGTTTGCTCGATTGTGTATGTAGCTACTGGCGTCTGAGGTCTCGAGAACACAGGTTTTCGGTTTTGTGCGGGAGAAATTGTACGGATCAATTCGTGGAGGAGGACATGGTTTGTACTCAACCGGAGGTGGGTAAACGGAGTAGACACTACGAGGTTTGAAGTGGGAGGATACACATCGAATGGGTTTAATTGTCGTAATGGTCTCTAGTCCGGGCACTCGAATCATAATAGGCGAATAGTCATTCGTGAATGACATCGGATTGTTGGATACCACGAACGGATAACCGAGTAGTTTGCTATCCCCAGTCATGTCCACACAGCAAAGAACCGCTTTCGGATATGAAGACTAATGGCTAAATAACAGCTAGTAAGGATTGAAACAGTTGCTCGTATTCAACATTGTAACTATTTTGCGCCGACACTCTCACCAATCAGTTAAGAGTACACCGATGCTGGGGACAACACACCACTCAGCAGTTGAAGGTCAGAACGTCAGCGTATCACGAGCGAAACACCCACGCAATATGATGTTTTAGAGCGAGTGAACAACACGTTTATTGCGTTTTTGCCAAGTCAATTTTACTAGATCCCCATGGAGGACTGCATGATACAACTAATCAACAATTTATGATATTTTACTCTGATCACTTGCTGAAAGACTCACGATTGCTTTTATGTATCTTTCTAACATATTGCTAGATTGAGTTTCTTTTAAAACTGAGTTTACGACAACTGTGACTCACAGTAGCGCTGACCATGGGCGAAAAATAACCAAAATGCTATGTAAAAGACACTAAAACTTGTTATCGACTAGTTGCAAGATCTCACGTGAGGCACTGACCTCTTTGCTATAGCTAGCCGACAGTGTGAACCAGAAGTTCGAGTTGGTGAATTTTTGGACCCAGAGAAGCATAGACCATTGCCGCGAACGCTGTTGGTGGTTAAATAAGACCGACCTAAATACAATATCCTATAAAGCGACGACGTCTTGGATGACAATAGGCACAAATTAACCACGAAGGCTGGCTTAATGACATCTACCGCCTACTCAGGCTGTTACTTGGGAACTGGTGATGTTCCGAAGATTACCAATAAGCTAAACTGGCTGACCTACGGGACAGTTAGTTGCGGTCTACAAGCTGCAGTACTTTCAGTGCGTCGTAGATTTCGAACTGGTAGGGGGGTATTCTGTAGATTGTCGTGCAAGTTCTTTAATGGTTCTATGGTATAGTGTGTAATACCCCATAACACAAAGCATCAACTATCGCAAGGCAGATCAGATAGGTTTACTACCAGCCAGGGCTTGCGGATGCTGCTCAATGGTAGGTCGAATGCGGTGTCAGATGCGACGAGAAGGGGCCCTGCAAAGCTGGAGTGGGCCATCGCGAAAGAGGCGCTGATCGCCGGGTTCGTCAGACCCGCCGACTACCAGAGGCAGTGAGGCGGTTTAAGGGCGGCCGGCTTGGACCAGGAGGCAGTGCTTTTGTTTATGTCGTGTCCCTGTGGGCAGTGTTGTCAACAGCCCTGCCACATTTACACCAAAACTCAGAGCAACGAATGCTGACAGGTCGGCAGTTAGATGGAATGTCATCAACAGTCCAGGATCAGCTTAGGGTTACTTCCACCACACATTCGATGATGCTGTAATAGTTAGCTGATGCAGCTTGGCAATTGCTGGTAGAAAACTCCACGAAAGTCAGTGAGTTGGAGGCTAGCAAACCAAGTGAACTGAATGCCATTCAAGGCACAGTCGAAAAGCTTACTCAGGAAGTGCTGGTTTTGCAGGTGAAGAAGAGGGAGGACCGTGGCAACGTCTGCTACAGATACGGAAGACGTGGACACTGGCAAAGATGGGTCATACTTGAATAAACGTCTCACTAGTTGTGTTTTGTCTGGGAAGTGAGATCTGGCAATAGGGGGCGGTTCAAGCTAGAATAGAATTCAATGTTAGCTCGGAGTGCAGATTTGATTGACACTCGGGTCGCGCTCTCATCGATTAGCCCGAGGCGAGGAAAGATTTTTCAGCTGCATGTGATGGGCGTTCGAACAGTCACAGTTACTCTCAAAGTTAATGGCCTGGCTGAATATGATGTCCGAATCGATGGTC
>QNGE01005893.1:13320-37520 GCA_008508345.1 Paragonimus westermani
TTTTCAGTAGTTAGGTCCCTTCCCGTCCCCTTCTTTTTCCTTCTCTCTTTCTATATAGGGTTTGCTGTTTCTTCATGGTTGTGTGGCAGTTAAGCATTAGTGTTAACCACTGATGTATTGCTGTCTATGATGATGATGATGATGATGCAAGTGTTGCCTTTTGATAGCACACCGACTATTAATTGGAGTCCTGATTAGCCCATAAGCTGTATCGGTGAACTTAGTCTTTAACCGCCCTGGGTTGTCAGCACTAGTTGGTCATTTGTTTCTGGTGCTGCTGAATATGGACACGACAGAGGCTCGCATGGTATTTGGAACCACTGTGTGCGCACAAGAGTATAGCTCCTCTTCCAGTGGCATGCACCATCTAACAAAGATACCTCCATTGGCTTGGAAAATGGTAACACTACAGCCTAGTCGCTAAAGTCGCTTAATTTACCTCAAGTTCGGCGGTTATTTCGGATAATACCCGTGTTCTCTTAATCATTTGCGTTGTTTGGCCTTTTTTCGATTTTTGCGGTCATTATCTCAAGCAGACACCTCGTTCGTTTCGTGACGTGATCAACGACCTGAATTTTTTGTGTTCAAATATATGATCTTTTCTACTTCAAGGATTCCATTTTTCGTTCAAGCTTACCAAGCGTTCGTGTCGATTGTCGCGGTTACAACAAGAGCAGAGACTACTCGCCGTCCATATCTCGTGTACTTTACCAAAAACAAAGCGGTGATGTAGTCATGGCTCTAGTTTGCATCTGGGCCTTCGGTATATAGATCGTGTATCTTTACGGTCGGCCTTTTACGTAGTAAACAGACCATGCGGTCCCGACTGCATTGTTGGCACGTGATCACGAGGATCACAAGTGTCTCGTTATTGTTAGTTGGCACGTTTGCTTGTTTAACTGTATTTTCAACCTGCTGGCGAAGTCAGATAGTTTATGCTTTATCACGTTTACCTCTACGGAGCTTCGACAACCAGTATGATTTCTCGGAGTCGGACATAATCGTGCCGCTTGAAATGGTCACAGAATAGGAAATACAATTTCATACACGAAAAGACGATGTTTTTTTTCAACGGCTGGAACCTTTCGGTTGTGTTAGTTATTCAAAAATCAAGTAGATTCCGTGCAATCTCACACTGTGCTATCAGACGCGAACTGAATTGTCCTTAACTGGTACGTGCATAACAAGCGGTCCCGTATTTTTTGCACAACTGCCCTTACGAATCAAATTGCTACTTATGCACATCATGAGTGCTGTTGCGACGTCGCCAAAACTGAGCGACTCGCTGCGAAATGATTTTGGCGGTCTAGCATTTCAATGGAAATTGACATATCCACAATAGCCTGCTCTCCATATGAACTGTCCAATGGGACAACGAAATCGGTTCAAGTACCTGCGTGGCCTGATGACTACCGATGAAACTATCATCGAAAGTTGCCATTAGTATGCTAGGTCCGTTTACCACGCTTAGAGCAATAAGTTGATCGTTCCAGCTTACCACTGTATCCACTTCTGTTAGGTTGTTATTGATTGGTACCTTCCGATTGGCTGAGCCATTTAGTTGCTCGATCCCGCAACCTGATAGAAATCTTTGTTGACAACGGCCTACGGTTCACTAGTTACGAACTCAGAACATTTTATCAAAACAGTTGGCACTGTCCCCTACAATCTGCACCACTGTTTAAAAGACGTCCTTCAAATGGGAGAAGACGAGAGGATTCTATACTCATCTCCCTTTACCTGCTGAGTTTATAGTCACGTGCACTGCAGAACACAGTCTACAAACTTATCGTTACTGATACACATGAAAAAGTGGTGGGTTAAGGTTAATATCAAAAGTCCCATATTTAGCTCTCACCGTTGTCGAATGGTGTGCTTATCCTTCTGGTTGTGATTATTGTCTGCAAGAGTCAACCGTGGTTTTCGGAATCTCAAATGACCAACATACCCATTGGGCCACGAAACCACTATCGGGATGACGGACGATTCCGTAGTGACAACCGATTGTTCCAATTCTCCTCAAAATCCGCGATGTCCACACTTGGATGTGGGCCACCAGAGTCGTGTGAACTGGCTCACTTGCAGTTTGCAGACCACCGGCAATTATCACGACTACCCAGACCACTTGATCACAGTACACCCTGGCCCTATTGCTTGTCTTTCTGCCAAACCGACAGACGGTTCTTAACTCATGTTGATGCTCCGCCAGCGTTTTTGGCTAGGCCACGTCCGTCGGATGATTAGTGAACGAATCCCGAAACAGTTGTTTGGGTAGCTAAAACTAAGTGAGCGAAGTAATGGTAACTGAACTTATTCTGCGTTGTAATATCGATCGTAGATCATGGGTGGACAAAACCTGGAATCGGCCTGCCCTTAAGAACGGTATCAGCTGTTGCGCTGCTATTTCTTCGTAGTTTGGAATCGATCAGCCGTTTTGTGGTTGGCCTGCAAACGAGCAAGCATTCATCATAGCTCCCAAAGGGGTTGTGGGAGGATTTTGTAAACAGTTGACCCCAGTGCCACCAGCGAGGTGGTGGACAGCTGTTTCGAACTGGGATCAAGTGTTTGCCGAAACCTTCCTCAACTCCTTCGGGGGATGTGGTAGATGCTTGCTCGTTTGCAGGCTAACCACAAAACGGCTGATCGGTTCCAGCCTATGAGCAAAACGGTGCACAACAGCTGAGGAAAGTAACAGTAAACTTTCGCATGCATATCCTGCCCTTAGTCACACGCCTCCCGGTCTTACTCCTTCGGTTTCACTTCGTATATGGGATGTGCAGTTGAAACCGCGACTTGTGTACAGGCGTACTTTGGCTTCGACTAATTGGACGGACTAATCCGGAAACGGATAACTCCAGGCGTATTTTTCTGTTTCGTAACATGTGTTTGACAGTCGGCGACTTCGCAGAACAAGCGTCTTTTGCTGTTACAACAGTTGGACTAGTGACCGACCAGATGCCAGCTTCGTTTCGTAAAGCTAAGGGCTTTTGCTCTGAAATATTACCTGATAGGTTCAGTCAGAAGCGTGGAGTATCGGTTTGATACTGGGAATTATGAAATATATAATTGTAATTCCGTGCCCTGTATTCTTAACTAATACAGGCTGACGATCAAGAGTAGACCGTGTCCGTCCTCACTGACAGGAAAATGCGGGATATGATTTATTGTGTTACACCATTGCTGTCTCAACCACCCGTCCCAATTCAGTTGGGAAGATCGCATGAACAACGCAGCTGTCTGCCGGGGTGTATTCTGGAACGCTGGAAATGCACGATCAATTAGTCAACTCATTAGGTAACACAGTCTGCGAAAGTTATTTCACCTGCAAGTTTATTGTACCGAGCCTTATATTTTGGGACCACCGGCTGTCGGGTAGAACCGCGTGGCGGCGAAGCAACAACGTGGTCACGAAATATGAAGGCCCCGGCTATCCCACCGAGTAAAGTGGGTGGATGTTGCTTAGCCAATTGAGGTCCTCGTGTTTACTCAGATCCTTAGTTAGAAACACTGTCCGAAGTGGCAGTGGACCGCGGTCAATGATTTTAGTTTCTACACTCATGCCATTCCTGGTTCTTCCGCTTAGTCTTATTTTATCTGCTCAAGTAAATTTTCCTTCCTGGCAGTTCCACGTCATTTTTGCAGTGAACGGCAGTCAGAGCCACAGTACCTTCTGATTAGGCTTACGACCGTTAAGAAGAAATGAGTACCTGTATTATTCACCAACTATTCAAACAGACATGTTTTCGTCTGTTTCTGTCGGCGTGATCTTCTGTCCGTTTGAACTATTTCCATTTCTAATGCCTTGAATAAAACGAAGTTCACTTGTTTAGTTTACCCCTTATCTTCTGAATCCATCAGTATTGCGTCTTGCTCCGTTTTGTGTTCGATACACACGCGTGCGTTTTTTTTTTACTAAACATCACGTGTTTGTGTGCATGCCCTGCCTGCATTTAGGATCACGGACACACAGGAGTTGGTTTAATCGTACATATTCAGACTGGAATCAGATCTGCCATTGTCGGCGTTACCGTTGTCAGTTTTGTCCATCACACTGTACAACGGTGATACTCGTTGATCGTCCTTATCCGCTATAACGCGGTATGCCACGCTTGCACATTTTTTTGAATGTAAGCTGTGTTGTTCATGTGAGATTCGAAATGATGAATACACATTACACCTTGGTGTATGCAGGCCAGTTGCATGTTTGTGTGATACGTTATTTACAATAGCTTCCATCTTCTTCTTGTGGACGAATAAAAAACGCTTCCAGACAATGTGTGAATGAAGTGCGTACTCTAAGTATACTTATGACAAAAGCCATCATCCGATTTTGGTTTACAATTACGCATGAGGAACTGAGCGCATTAGGTTCGGACAGACATCGGTACATCCATAGTCCCTCCTCATGTTTTATTCGGTGTGATCTCTCAACAGGTCAAGATGATTTGCAATTGAATTGGACATCGGGAGATACGCTAAATTCGCATGTGAGCTTATGCTCAGCATAACCGTCAGGTGGATCACGTGGCCTGGATCGGTGTTTTTTGATGCTGAATGTCAGTGGATGAGAGTACTTATTTCTCGTTGCGAACATGTTTCAGATATGCGTAGTTCGTTGTTAGATGCTATTTACGGGCACCAGTTTCTTGTGCCTTCATTTGCGATGTACGCGATTGGACGGTTCACCACCCAACCGTTATGGATCACATGTTGCGCTTCCCTCATTGGAACGTGATAGTGCAGGCTAGGGCGTACAACCGAGCAAACACACGTGACAACACAGCATCATACTAATTCGTCTCTTTCGTTCTGTATTTCTTGTTTTTACACCTAGACCGCTGTCTATCCCAGCTTTAGATGCTTACTTGCCTTCCCGTTTAACGGAAGCCTATCCGTCTTTCGAAGTTCGTAGTAGTTTGGGGGAATTTCCGGTCCTCCGGCTGTTAATTACTGGACAAGCCCGTATGTCTAATGAAACTCCAAACTTACTAAATCTGCGATAGAAGGTGAAAATGTGGACGGTGCTTGAGTAAACTTCTGCAAAGGACTCATGTTCGGATTATGTAAGTGAGTGTCGGTACCTTTAATCGACTAAGCATGCTAAAAGTGACCCAGCAGTGAATTTCCTGTTGTCTGTTAATCAGCTCTGGCGAGCGACACTGACGTGTCTATGGTTCTGTTGCCAGTGGGCTGGTGCAATTAATAATGGGTTGAAGAAACTGGTGCACATCAAATCAGTCCATATTAGTAATCTCTTCATTCATCACTATTCACTGAACGTACTTGGTTGTCGTTCCGTTCACCACTGAAAAAACAGATGACGTTGGATAAAAGGTGATACCTTCTTCTCAGAGCCGCATGTCCTTCAAGGCTCAGTAGTTATGTGTATGTCCAGAGAAACTGTCACCGCCAACTGGGACTTGACCAGTCTTCATGTTAATCTTGGCTCACTATGGAGGATATGTCACTTTAAAGTACACCAAACGTTTGACATGGTCGGCCACTGCTTTGTTCGTCAGTTCATGAGACTTCATAAAGGCATAATGAAGTATCAGTCATAGAGATTGTAACCTACGATGGAATTGACCACTTCGCACCCACATTGGAAATGTTGAATGCCTCCAAACCTTTGCTCATAATGAAGTACAAATAGGTGTTCATGTTACTTTTTCAGTCTATTTCATGCAGGTGCATTCAACCAGTCGCATCATGCCTGGATGAATATGTCTCTGTTGCACGGGTGACTGTTCCTGTTGTACCCTCGTAGACTCACTCATCTGATAGTCATACTGCCAACTGATTTACTAATTATCAGTTATCATGGAGCTAACGAGCTTAGTATTTCGACTATGAGTAAGGTTGGTGGCAGTAATCCCAGCTTGAAACTATGTGGCACACCGCTTTTCGCTTAATTACACCCATCCTTGACCTTGACATGAAAACCCCGACCCCTGAAAAAGTTGACAAGCCGCATGCTTGAGGGATCATTCGGCCTGTTCAGTTTATCTGCCCCTAGTATCCTTGACACGGTGTCAGCATCCCCTTTACTGAACACGCTTCAAATGATCATTACGAGCAGTTCAGCGATGAAAGTGCTTTGTATCTGTCACGTTCTGGTATCAGGTTACACCGTAATGAGCGAACTTGCTGTAAATGTTGTCCATCTGTATGCATCTGGCTGAAGATTATTAGATCGTTGATTCCCACATTTAGATAATTTTAATATCTCTTTCTCACCACTTTTCTGCTCAACCCCTCCTTGTACCAGCCCGTTCCCAAAGGGGATAGTTGGAAAGTGTACTTGGTTAATGCTGCGTTTATCTGGGACGTGATGGTAAATTGCGCCAGCCAGACATCCCACCGTTTCATGGGTATATCCCTGGGGACCATTCTGGTGACAGCTCCCACAATTAACCTGCAGTGTTCACCTAATGAGATACGTCGTAACATCCGCCCAGCATACCACCAAGCTCTCATCAAAGCTATCTGGTTTGCTATGCCAAATTTGCGAATTAAAGGCACACCTATACTCCCTGCGACTAATGCAACTGTGATCAGCCTATGCCCAATATAATCGGAAGGGGCGTACATTCGCAAATCATCCATTTCAACACAGGAACTATTTCCTGAAGACAGTTTATTGGCATGATGAGTCAGTGTCTACGTTAGTTAATGGATGAATCTCTTTTTAGGTGGTTAGCGCACTGGATGAGGCGATCAAGCAATCAAACAAGATGAGAACGGGAAACCCACCCAGTCGGTCAGTTGTAGGCTGTCAGTGTTCTGTATACAAAAACAATAAATCATTCTACGGTTTTCTTTGGTTTTGGTCTTTTTATCTACCATCTATTTTTTTCATTCAATCCATGTTTATACAGTTGTCTCTCTCTGCAGTGAACCTGTCCATATACGACACATCCGCACAATGAACACAGTTGGGGTCCACGAGTTAGCCCTCGTTCAAAATCATTGTCATGTCCTCGCTGCACAAATTGCCTCGATTTTCTCCGCAAGGTGTCTTCATGTCAAAAAACCTGTTGGTAGTCTTCAGGTGGAATCGTTTTCTAAGAAGCTATACTCAGTAGAGTCTCTTTTTCATGCAGTCTTACGCTGTGGGTAACGTCACAAGTTCCGTGATATGCACTGTTGCTGGAGCCGAATCGACAACTCACCACAAGGGAATGCAGTCTCAAGGGGTTTTGAAATGGGACTGTTGTATATTTGGTATTTTTATAATTTCGCGATCGATATACGGTGTAATTGCTTTCTCCAAGATAATTTTCGTCTGTTTCACAGTTTTCCCCACATGAGATTAAACATTGGTCACTTTTAGAACATACATGATACTGTTCTTCAGCTACGGTTTGGTCGATTAATTATTGCGGAGTTTTTCAACTGAGTAAGTGACAAACCGCATCGTATGAGGGCTGTAACTGAGTAGTCAACGTAACTCTAAGGGACAAAAATCAAATGTTCCTACTTTCGAAGTACACTTCACTACTAACTTCGTACCACTTGTGTTTCTCACTTTCTCCAGTGTGTTCGCTATTCGCGTTCAATTTTCCTGCATTATGTATCCGTCTCTTTTCCACAATTTCACATCAGGTCGTCAGAAGTCTCGCAAACCCGCGTGGAGAAAGATTCCAGTGCACATTCCTCCTCAGCGAGCATTCGAGACTTATCGGAAAACGTGGGTAAGGTTCTTGTGTTTTCCTCTAAAATCGTGACTACTAACTCAAACTCTTATGATCACCTGTTCCCGCGTACGTTTTGGTCACCATGACTTGCAAACAGTTACGTGTGGTTAAGTTTTGTTTCCTCGGCAATCGTCCCCCTAGGCCAACTCTATCAGCAATTGTGCTGCCCATGTTATAAAACCGGCTGAGATCTGTTATGTCGGACGAAGAACTTATGTGTACTTTTTGTTTTCCTGCCTATACCTCCCACGTTGCTTGTCCGAATTGCTTCCTAAGCGCCCATACTTCTTAGCTTTGTCAAGTTAACCGGGTGTGATTTGCCTAATCGGTACGTATCACGTCGTATGTATGGCGTTGGATCAAAACTGGACGAAATGATTTCTAGCTCTCATCTCGCACTGATCAGACCTCACAAACTGGTGCAAGAAACAGTCATGGCCACTTGGTTTCAACTGGCCAGCTCGGACCCGACATGAAAATTAGCACAACTCTCGTTGTACGAACGTACGCTTTTATCGCTGAGTCGTCACTCTGGTGACCTTCGATTAATTTGCCTTTTCACGAGCTCACCATGCCTGTCACGACTCCACATGATGTGATATCTATCGTAACTAACGCGCCCCATACGGTTGGACGAAGGCGAATCGCTCAATCAGCCCTTTTTAAGTTGGGTAGTCAAGGGAAGTAGAGGTTTTGCCTGAACAGCTGCTGTCCGTAACTCCCGTCAAGCTTACACATTTACGCGATATGCGTGATCTGTATATGGGGGCAATGAAACGAGTCACGTAAATCAATACGTGTCTCACGTGATGATCCAGGTTGTAATCTGGCAGAGATTTGGTGGTGTGTGTACGCATTAGGGGAACGACATGAGTGCTAGCCATTTCTGATAGCGTTAAAAAAAGAATCACTCCTGGCCGTGTTTCAAGCGAACTTGACATCTGTGCCACTCCCTACATACCAACACCACTACCTCCTTCCACTAGACCGTGATCTGTCCCCTATCCCATGAAATACTCGTCGATCCGCATAACTTGTTTTGTTGTTCCGTAGACAAATCGCATATATTTCATGTAATCCTATAGGCGTGATGAGAATTCGGTCGATAGTAATTTCAGAACAACCTTCTGAACAATCGGTCAGTTTCCAAAGATTGTTGTGTTCTTGCTGTAAGATCACTCACTCCACCGGTTTGTATCGGTCTGTTCGAACATTATCATCTTGAAATATTCCCTCATTGTCGATGGTCAGTGTGGCTATCAAACATTGCTGAAAAACTCTTTATAGCCCAAACCTTTGGCAGTATGTTCACCAAATACCAACCCGTCCATTCTGTTTGACCAGATACCAGGTAGTGTGTAGGTTGGATCGGCATCATGTCATATTTCAGAAGTCCTCATGTCATTGGTAAAGTACTCATTCCCAAATCCGTATACCCACACGCCACCATCTGACTCTCTCTAGTGAATTGAAAAGTGGTATTTGTTGGTCAGCACGCTGCAGTTAGTGGAGTTGTATTGGTTTGGGTGAACTAGTGACTGGATCGGTGAACAGTAAACAACACGTGTTACACGGGCGACCGCTACCAAAGGCAAAACAACATCAACGACTGAATGAGTACGATTTATTAGCAGGTAATTTGGACTTTTCATGTCAAGCGTTAGCTGTACATACCGATGTTAACCGCCAGTTTCCACTTTTTACCAAGCCGTGTACATGTAACTAAATGACCTATCACGAACTGTGGATAAATCCCTGGATAGTCATCCCGAGCAAAGATTCAAATAGAGCTTTTCTGCACGCAGTAAAGGAATTTTCAGTTATATGTGTCCATTCGGTCAGCTGCGGGAAACGCATTCAGTGGTCTTCGGTTGATTCGCTATCCGATTTAATCTCCAGGCGTTGACAAATCGCAGGAAATGGTGACTTGACAAGAATACTTTTGCTGCTTGGTGGGTGAATGCATGAATTGTGCTCATTGTTAGTGCGTTTCATCACGGTGTAATGGATACGTTATCTTTCCGTTTTGTATGTCACACTTCCTGAAGTTGGTTATACGTTTGTTCATTTCTTCATCGAGTTGTTTCTAGGACTGTCGAATTCCTTACACATTTGCTTCTTCTTCACATCGACTTGGATTTAGTTTACTCATTCAGCTCTCATTTCATTTGAATTAGGAGACCGGCTATTGCAGTTACAACTGAACGTTCACACCGATGCCCACATGGACCCGTGTGTGTGTACTTGTGCTCACACACATTCGTCTTACTGTTTAGGCCTGAATGTCAAGCTTCTTGCTATGTGCGTTGTCATAGACAGCAGTTATTCGACACGCTCAATTCCATTGAGCTAGTCGGTAAACATCAACATCAACACTGCCCATTAAAAACACTGTTGTCCCCGAATAAATTTAAAAAACGTTAGGGTCATCATGTGAGGTGTATGCTTAAGTCTCATTTCGTTCGCTCTTTTCAGTTACATACGCGAAATGTTTTGCAAACAAATGAACGTGTGAGCGCCTGTGGACAGATTTCTAGAGTGATCAGTCATCATTCAATTGAAAAAACGGAACGATAGTAGACAGCAACGGACGCGAAGTGTGGAGGAAGAAATGATAAAGCATGTAACCGTTTGCGGTTAAAGACTCACACATCGGTCGACTGAACAACAGTCAAGTAGTATACGTTGGCGGTTCGTTCGGGATCAGAAAGTGTATAATGGACCTAAAGTGCATGAGAATGAAGTGTTAGTACTAGGGATAACACTTACTCTACGTAATATATTACCAAGTTAACCGTAGATTCACTACTATCTGTTTCTGAACGCAGCAGTTATTTCATACGCTTCATTACAAGCGTTTCGTAAAAACCGAAAGCGTGTTGGTTCATGTTTTGACAGAAAACACAAGGCCACTCGGTGACTGGTTTTGTTGTTAATGCCTTCTGATTGCACTCTTCGTTGTCCTACTTTGAGCATTCAGAGGCCACTCAAGAAGGTGCTCCAAAATTCTAGTGTGGAGTGACCTCACTGTATGGCCAACGTACTATAAACTATAGATACAGGTAATCTCAAATAGCGTGGGCACCGCATCCTTCCCCGGTGAAACACAGTGAACTTGGCTCGTATATATGTGCGATTCATTGCTGTGTTCATTCTTCGTCCCATGAAGAGTGGTACATTGCCTCCTTTGTAGGGTAGAAATGTTGTCGCAGGTTTACGCGATACCTTTGTGAAGGATAGTCGGAAGTTGAATGGCTTAGGATCCTTTCAGGACACTATTTAAAGCTACAATTATGTTCAGAAACAGATTATAGCGAAGCTATCGCTATCTTGTTAATACGTTACATTGATTTCGTGTTATTGCTTTATTCTCATGCATTTTGCATTCATTTCACACTTTCTGTTCCCCACCGAGCACTCAATGTACATTGCTTGACTGCTTGTATAGTTTGCTTTCGAAAGATTGTTCAATCGGTCGATGTGTGAACCTTTAACCGCAAACTGCTACATGCTTTGTCGTTTTTTCTTCCACACTTTGCGTTCTGTTATTTGAACTGGACGATGATTGATCGCCCTAAAAGTCTGTTCGTAGGTGCTCACACGTTCCTCTCAAGTTGAACCTCATTTACGTTTGGTCACAGCCTTTGTATTCAGATAGACCCCAGGCAATTCCTTTTAAAAAGAAGCAACTAGAATCGAGTTTCACTTTTGTCGCTTTTTTTGTGAAAGAGGCTGGCTGAAAAGTCTATCCGCATGCAGAGACTGCTTTCAAACATGCGATTTTCAGTTTAAAATTAGCCGAATCCCTAGCTGCTCAGTAATAACCTGAAATATCATCTAGCAGATGTATTGAAACGAGAGACTTCGACCTATCTCGGAGGTGCTTATCACGGAGTTATCGATTGGAGTTAACAGGACAGTTACCGTGTCTTCTCTTGAGACGATCGAGCAACCTGATCATTACTCACAAGCGAGAGTGGTGATTCGGTCCAGCCTTATATGAGGTCGATGGCGCAGTGATCAACACGGTTACCTCATGAAAGTGTAGTGGAGCGGAGAGTTGGGAGAACAGTACCTCAAGGCAAATACAAGAATTCACAGTAGGTGTCCGCAACTAATTCCACTACACTAAGTCTGCTGCGTACTGCAAGAAGATTCTTCCCTTTAGTAATAACGGATTTGGTTCCTCCAGCGAGCTAAATGAACGTTGCCACCGTTAATCCACGATAACCAGGACCACGTGCGAGCAGAAGACGAAACGCGCGAGGACGAAGTGTGTATTGATTCAAACAATAGACAAGTAGTTAATATGTACAATGAACATAACCGGTATGAAGAATGGTGCGTAACAAAAGATTGAAATGGTAACAGACTCTACAAAGTGTGGTTGGAGTTCTAATCCCGGCCATGACAAGTATGTGCACTACTGACGATCTCTAACGGGAATGAAACTCGTGTTTGGTGCTTATTTTCGAAAGAGGTCGGCTAGAGAATCTATTTGAATGTAAAGACTGCGATTAAATGTGAGTGGTGTTCAATTTGAAAATGACCGAATCCCTGACTACCCATCAGTAGGCTCACATGTTTATTTACTTTCATATCATATCGCATTAGTAACTGGAACAAACGAACGAGGTGATGCCTAAACATACACCTTGCATGATATGCTTTGGCTGTTTTTTTGAAAGGTTGATGAAAATTTTTGGCAAAATTTTCATAGAACCCATTCCGCTGGATCGTACGTATTCACATGTTCACAATTTACATCAATATGTCAGCAACCGAGTTGTGTGTTGAGGTGAACTAACACACAACCAGCAGAGCAGACTGTATTCCGCTTATGCCGGATACATAGAATGGACTGGAACAATTCGCTCGAGCATACCAGTAACCGTGTTTTCTGGTGAATTAAAATCCATATTTTACATTGCACAACGACTACTGGTACTTCAAAATTTGGCGGACTACAAACTGCACAAAACCTTAAATGAAAAATTCTTAATGCAGTGATTTCCGGTATCATTTCTAGGATTCTAGGAAACTGACGGCTGATACCATACGGTGGACCATCCAAATGATAAACTAACCAAAAATTACCGCGTCTGTCATTACAGAGACAAAATTCTTGAAAGAAGATGAAAGAATTAATCCGCAGATTGTGCAAGCAAACGTTCTTCCTTATTCGTTGGCGACCATTTTTATCAGAGTTATCTAGAAAAACAAACGATAATTCGCGCCCCGTGTGTAGAAGTCTGTGCAGACAGCAACCGGTTGATGACTATCAGAAGCGAACATGTTGACTAAAAGCAATCTGTAGCACATGGGAGTAATCAGAGGGTATTTTGTGGACAAATTTGTCGCAAAATATAAAGTATTCAAAATACTGGGGCTGAACTTAATCAGATTGTGAGATATTGTTCCCTTCGATTTAAGCACTCAAATAAACAGTTCAAACTTAATGCTTCCAGAGTGTAGGTCGGCAACTGAAACTACGTGAATATCTAACCAGTGAAGCGGGATCGCAATGATAAACAAAAAGGTCAGCTGAATTGAAATGTGTATCGATCGATTTTATAAGTTACTTGATGAATGTAAGCTGCCAGACTTTGGAAAAGAGTCGGTTGGTACGGATTGACCACCATGCATTAGACAAATATGTAGTGCTTGGATATTTGACCGTGATGCGTGTTGACATCGACTGAACGTGTATGCAATTAAGTGGATGATAATTAATTAGGTTGATTGCAAATCGTGTGTCAACATGATAAAAGTTATCTGAGGAATTCTGTTTTCGAAAGATGCCTAAAACATTAGTATAATGATAACATTTTGGTATACATTACCTCTCATCATTCGAGTCTGCACATTCCAAGGAATGTTGCCATGGCTACTCACGGGGCTAGAGCACTCAGAGTTAAGAAATACGAGGAGAAGCTGTGCATTTTCAAAGGCATCATGATTGCTTGCCGTAAGGAATGGTATGTGGCTGAGTATGGAAGCAACCTACGCTGGATCGGCGAAATAGTCTCAGTGAAGTAGGCTGGATTGAAAATTTTTGACTGCAAAAGGTTGAAAAGAACGTTCTAATTTGCAGAGATGCCGAGTGCATTACTGAAGATCCGGAAAGATGTACTAGATTGATCTGCAACGTTTTTCCAACGAAGAGGAAATATAATGAACCAAAAATGCCAGTGAATCTATTTTGTACCCGTTTGTTTTACCAATAAACTATGTCACTGAATTTGTGTCAAACTTACAACCGTACACCTGTCCAGAAGCTTCTGTTTATCTTTCCAATGGTATCATTTCTGTTTGACTTTTTTATTCTGATTCATGTATGATCCTCCGAACTCCACCTCGGAGCCTACAACCATATTTCTGTTTCGCTGGAGATGCGAGTTGGTTACCATGAAATGATCGCTGAGTTCTCTCTTCTACCACGTAGTCGCTTAAGATATGTCGAACTCGCCACCTGTACCATAAAGTTTTTTTTTAGATATCTTACTTTGAAACATAAAGGTAGAAAACGTTGAGTTAGTGTGAAAAACTTCCACAATTAGCAAGTAAATCCACCTTTGATAGAGCACACCGGAGTCCCGTACAAGATAGCGTCCCTATTTGTCTATTGTCATTATTCGTAACAAGTTATCCATTTTCCACTTTATAGTAGGCACTTTTGGTGTTTTCAGCGTTTCACATCTGAGTCTGAAAACGTCGGATTAATCAGTGTTTACATGCTGCCTCACCAGACTTTCCTGCCCTATAATAAAACCGCCACCTTTGAAAATGTCAAGGCGCTTGTATATGGATATTTCGTTCGAAAAATACCTAACATTTTTGGCTGAACGATTTAACCGTAGGATACTCAACTGTTGTTTTCTCGTCCGCGGTTATTCCTAATCTATATGGAGAATGCGGCTAATCATTGGAATGCTGTGCCTCGCGTGTGTGCTCGCGTGTCTCATATGAACTCCTGAGTTCCTAATAATGTCAGTTTACAAGCCACATCTGTTGAGAGTTTGTTAAAAATACTCCTTATCTGTTAAGCGACGTAATATTGGTGTCGCCGGTATATTTTATACTCCTATTCTATGTAGTGTTGACTATCGTTATTACCGACTCGGAATCTTTATGTTAGTGTGCACCGTTCAGGTTGTGTAACGCCGAGCTTACCGCATGACGACATACCACATCTAATATTGTGTCATTCTTTCCAAGTGGGAGTATTGGAGGCTGGCTATTCGTGTGGACTTTGCAGCTCCAATCGGGGTTTCTGTTTTTTTGCCATTTCGGGCTCGATTACCAGACACGACATGTCGTTCGCGAGTTGTTCAAACTACTTGAAACTGACGATACGGTTTTCCTGCCCCCATTCTTCTTGAAAATTTGCGAACCTTCAAATGTGCACCCAGACGTTGTGTTAGCAAGTACGTAACGGTAAATCAATCGTTCGGAAGGAAATTCTACTTGTCACGACGCCAGGATCTCCAGCCCTTGAAATTCCCACCCAATGGGACTAAACAAATGAATTACGAAGGGTGAATTCGTTCGCTCCGTGCAACATTGCTGTGCATGAGTACTGTATGTTGTTCTACAACTGACCTTGAAGAAGAAACCGAAGCCCAAGTGCTTTCTGTACACGCTCTAAGCAGTTTGCCTGATGAGCTAACTTCCAGAATTTTGAAGAAAAAACAACAGCGAGGTTTTGGTGCACTATATTCCAAATATGAATTTAGAATGTCAGACTCCCAATTTTAACGTAATGGAAAACAAAACCAGTCTTGTTTAGTCCGGACTCGATCACTCATTCCACTTTGCGGACTAATGTAGTGATCCTGTTTTTCTATCCCAGTTGACGAAACGAAACCATGCCCAACTTGTGGTTCGCTCATCCAAAAGGTGGACGACGGGAGTTGTAACCACATTACCTGTTCCATATGTGGAGCTGACTTTTGTTGGCTGTGTTTAAAGCCACTCTCGGTGGGACATTATTTATCGTGAGTTGGAGCTTTTATCATTCACTTTTAATTATGTTATTTGAAACACTGTCCGCGCCTGACTTTGTAAAACCCCAAAGTTGTTACGCGATCGTAGAGGCATATGTGACAGATACTTGATTACTTAAATGTGTGCTTAAAAGCGAGTCAATTTAGAGGGATTTGGGTCTCGGCGGGACTCAGACCACCACCACCGCCGGAAGCAGGAACGGAATACCTAGTTGTAGTAATTGCTCTGCCTGCTGTGCCACGATGCTGTGCCGAGTAATGTTCCATTTTCTGTAGGCGAAGAGGCAAGGTTTACAATGAAATAAAGAGTGGACAGCTAGTGATTCAGTCGTCTTATCCGCATTAACTGATCAACTGGTGAAGCAAACTGAATACGTCGACCACTACATGTTAAGTTCCTGCTGGCAACCGACCTACTTAGAGTAATGTGAAAACAGTCAAGACAGAACATTGCCTGTTCATTATCCCGACAGCAGCACACGTATACTTTCTAGATGCATTATCACCTCTTTCACCATTTCCCCATTACTTAATCGATTAATGTAACATGCGTGGATGACAGCTGCTCACATACACATTGATCTGGTCATCACAGTGCCGCGATCCACTATACTTGAGCGAACTAGTCTACCTAGAACGACAATAAAGTGGGACATGCAGTTTCATGACTTCGTTTGTTAAACAGTCTAATTTGACTGTTTGCGCGCTGTGACTTCTTTTTTTGTGTCAGAATACGTCAGCTGTGATGGGAGTTTCGTCATTGTGCAGATGTCAGTTGTCTTCGTGTCTAGTGTGTCGCTTGAGTGCATACCGAGCAAGTAGAGATGAAATGTAAATAACGACCTAAGCGTCGTGTCTGCATTCAGATTTGTGCAGCTTGTCAGTGCTTTGAGGTGACCAACCTCTACTGTCCGTATCATTGGCCGTCCTTTTTTTCTGACAGTGTTCGGTGTTTCTGTCATGATATCCAACAGCTTGTGCTGTTAGTTGTGTATGTGTCAGTGTGCAATGTGTTTGTAAGAATTCTTCCAGGCTGACTAAATGCGGACGTTCTGGAGGTCAATGTCCCTGAGTAATAGTTTGTTTTCTGGACGAGTCGCAGTACGATCGAACTGATGTTTGCTGCTCAACAGCTTCAGAAATACCAGGAACCCCGTCAGCCACTGTAGCATGTGAGCATGAAGGCGAAGGTACAAATCGTGTGGTTCAAACTCTGGTGATTTTGACATTGTCACTGGCGGTAAGCATCACCATCATAGACAGCAATACATCAGTGGTTCACACCAATCCTTAACTGCCACACAACCATGAAGATAAAACAAACCATATATAGGTAGAGAGAGAAGGAAAAAAGAAGAGGACGGGAATGGACCTAACTACTAAAAATTACTACGTCTATATTCAAACATTTAACATCAAGGTGCCTATACCTTGCAAACAAACTACCGAGCTGCAAGTAAGAGTAAGGCGTCATCAGCAAGACAGCGTCCTTACGGCTTTCACTGCCCTGCGTCATTGAATGCACTCACTTCACAGACAACTCGACCAGACATCGACAACACTCACGCCACTGAGCTCGATTAGCCACCATCTCACCTAGAGTCTCCAGCCACCGACTCTGTAATTCGCGAGGGCCCCAGCCTGGCAGACGAACTCGATCTACAGTGGCCAACTCCTTGGAGACCGACTTCGTTTGTGTCCTGGCCCTAGCCCTATATAGTTTATATTCAACTGCAATGCTAACAGTTGCTCTTCAGAGCTAGGCAGAGAAATGTGTTGAAGTTGAGTACCGGAAGGATTGGTGCCTTTTGAATATTTGGCATTTTGGTTCCCAACTCGGTTACATACCCTTACGGTGTGAATGCTCCTGTTTGCGTATGGTAGTGTACTGCATGCACACAGTGAAGACGAACTACAGCAGCTGGCTACGGCTGTCGTAACCGCGGCGTCCAATTTTGGATTGGATATCAACACAGTTAAGACACTTTCTTTCAGCCTTCTCCGGGCAAAGGTGCCGTTTCCGCACCTGCGCCTGAAGTTGGAATTAATGGAGACCTTCTCGATAGCTTTGTGGACTCTTGCTATTCGGGTATCAATTTTTCGACAGATCAGTCCACGGACCGCGTGTTAAAAGCTTATGCGGCGAAGGCTATTGTTGATTTCGGACGTCTTATGAAAGACGTTCTTAAAAGGAACACAGCTTGAAGATGGTCACTAAGTCCATTGCTTACCCATCAGTGGTGTTGTTTATACTACTGTACGGCAGTAAAATTTGAACATTATATCAGCTAAGCATGAGCTATCTAAGCCTCCCCTGTTTGTAATGTCTGAGGCGCATCTTGGGTATTCAGTGGTCGGACATAGTTCCGAACACTGAGGTACTGGGGCGAGTGGACGTGAACAGGACGGAAGCCTTGCTGGTGCTGATTCAACTCCGCTGGCTAGGTCACGTCCGTTGGATTAGCAATGACCTTGTTCCAAAACAGCTACTACACGGGCAGATGAAATCCGGTAGGCGAAGTCCTGGTGGTCAAAAGCGGAGATACCAGAGTGTTGTGCAATTTAACCTATCATATTTCAGACCGAAGCGGTTATCTTTTTGACCAACGGTCCCAAGATTTTTCATTGGAGGAGGGAGGCCTGAATCTCTACTTACGTTTGCCAACATTCTTTTTGTTGCAAGTTTGCAGTAGTTTCCACCACTTGATGCCCGTCTACATGCACATTTTGTATCTTATCGTGCTCTTGTAATCTCTAGCTTTTCTGGTTGCACCGTTTGGGGTCGACGACGTTGGTCTCCAGCTCGGCGTGCTCTCGTTATACTGGGCCTCATGTTTGGAACACCTATTCTGCTGCCTATCGGAGTGGCTTTGGCTATTCCAACAGCGACAATCGGGTTGACAACGTTATTGTGCTCAAAGGTGAACTTTTAAATAAATGCTACACCTTTATATTCACATGTTAAATTCCAATTAATCTTATTGAACCATCGCGACAATTAACTTCATATCGCATTGCCTCAATTTTTCCCTTTTCCAGATTGGTCGGTTGTATCAGGACAGAAAAGTGACTCGGGGATTTGTCATATTCGGTACTTGTTTGGTCGGTCTGTTGGTGACTTCGGTCCTCTCAGGTAGCTTTCTTTGTCAATTATGGTTGCTTTCCCATGTTCTTTTTATATCCTCGGGTTGCCAGTTATTTTCTAGGATTTCGTTCAGTCTCCCGTTTTTTTTTCGTGGTCATATTATATGCTGCTATGTTCTCCTACACGGCTCTCTTTCTGGGGACTAAAAAGTGGTTTTGTGTATTTTTGGCCCTTATTAGAAGGAAATATCTATTTTGTTACAGTTGTAGAAGAAACCGCCGGCTTGTCTGTTAACATCTTTTTGTTTATTTAACTTCACATGCATTTCCATCCCCGAATGATGATCCTCGTAGGAATTTAGCACATATTGATGGGGGATATGACTGAAAAGTGACGTGGTTTGTTTGGTTCCCGGAGTTACTTCACACCGGTTAGTGTCTTCACCACAGAATTCGTTTTCAGACTCTTGCGGTGCAATTTAGTTTATCCGCATAATTTCAAGTAGTCGAGAGGTGATATGGCGCATAGTTTGAAATCAGGCTAGTTAACTGTCAGGATGTACTTCTGGAACCTGCCGTCCTTGGGTAAACAGTTGTGGTTGGTGACCAAGTCAGAGGTGCGATCAATTAGACATTCAGTGGAATATTTCAACGCGATTGTCAGATATGGTAAGAACCCACAGTGTGTGGTTCACGGATCACCTGTGAAGTCGAGCGGGTCGTCACTGAGTCAAACGGGCGAGAAATGACTAACGAAAGTATAACGCAGAAAACTATCTAAGTAGACGGAACCGCGCAGTAGTGCACAGTACGTTTAAATGAGAAACTCTCTGCTATGGGCTGTAATTCCGGCTCACAAACTTGAGCGCTTGCGAATTGGGCAATAAGTCTCCTCCTTACTGCACAGATTTCCACTATGCTTGGTTTCTCCACCCTCTTTCCACTGGGGTTGGGAATCCTGCACAACATTTGCTGAAGAGTTTGATACACCTAGACGAGACATTGTAAACGACGTTGTGATGGTAATTCTCTTTATATTCAACCGCGACGCTATGATTCGGCGTGTTGCGTTCGAAATGTTTATATGGGAAGTCATTGTTAGAAAAGGAAATCGCAGTGTCGGTTGCCACCAGTTTCCAGGTACGCTGCACAGTACGTACCCACGTGGTATTTTGTATACCGTATCTTTTATCGTATACGCAGTCGGAGGCTGCAAGTCAGATGTTGCACCCGATAGCGATCAAATAAGTTTCGCGTTACTAAAGTCAATATTCGTATGTATGACGCAGTTTCTAAGTAGCACCAAAATCGTGCATTGTTCCCTCATCATTTTGTTATTGAAACTTTTCAGCTAACCATGAAATTTCTCACCTGTGATCCACGACTTCATTTTCGCTTAGTTCTTTCTTACAGTGGAAGCGTAGTCACTGAACCAGTTGATAGAACTGTTTGCCACTCTGTGATCGGAAGTAAATGGAATATGTCAATGTCATTCGAACTGTTATCTGGTTGCCATGATAGCGCTTGAACAAAAGACTATTCTTATCGAAGTAACTAACTGGTCTGCAGCATTTATTTAATCGAAAACAAGTTTGTGGTGTTGTCCCCAAAAATTGGACTCATTGATGTGCTGAACGTCTGTGGGAGTATATTTAGATGGAAACGAAAGTTTTCCTGATTGGATTAAGTTGTGCTCATGGTTGTTAATCAAGGGCGCACTACTGTGGACAATATCGACCGGGGGATGACGACTAAAGGAACTGCAGACGTCCCCAATGCTCACTTTTCCCTGTTAATGTAAGCCCTAACTCGCTGACACATATGTCTAGCTATTTGTAGACGGAACACAATGAGTCGACTGTCACTCTATTCCCTTTTGCAAATGCCATGTAAGATATCGTCTCTCTTGGCGTGGTGTCTCTTGGATACCCACATAGAAACCGTTCATTATCGATGAATATTTGTGAAGTACTTTGTGATAATGATCATCAAGGCAGCAAGTATAGCCTACCGCATTCCACTGACGATCCGTATATGGAAGTGATATCAAATTTACCCACAATCCTATCTATTTCAACAATAACCACTTCTGGAATGATGATGCTTTTGGATGCCTTGTAAATTTTGCTAATACCGTCTGTTTTGTTCACGATTCCAGTTGTCACAGTTACAATCCTCAGTCTTCTGTTTCTCGGCTATGTATATATATTTTTGCCAACAAGTGCGCTCGTCTCTGCTTGTCGTCTTATTGGCCGACGTGGCAGAAAATGAGTGCATGCTGCACAATGGACCTATCGGTGCCTCCTCTGTCCCATTCGCGTTCAGAGTGAAAATTCATCACTATGGACACTAAGTGCTACAGACTATTTTTTACTTGCTGCTTTCTGAGTGATCCATTTCAAACTGTGATACTCTCTACTCTCAAAATGTTTCCGAACCAAACTTGATGCCACGAGCTTCAAGTCGTTCTAGGCATGCTTTGGTATGCAAACCGTCGTAGTTACCGTGACGTTGATGCCTTCTGTGTTGATTCCGGTTTAAACTTGTTCCTGTGCGATATCCTAAGTTTTCTTATGCTCGCAGTGTGTATTTTCATTATTTTTCACCAATTCTTTACATACATTCGACCACTGGGACCTGTCTTCTAGGCAACTTGATTTCTTGTTTGCCGTGAACTTTTCAAGTGAGATCGGTTTCCATCTACTCACAGATTCCCGCCTCTACATCCTTTTATGAGCAATATTTTCTATGCAACTCGGTTTCTTTGCAAGTTCTTGATTAACGCTTTGGTATTATTGATCCGATTTTGTGCTTTGATTGAAAACCTGCAAAAATCAAAAAGTTGTTTTCTTGTCAGTGGGTTTGTTTCGCGGGGTTCGTGTATGTTCACGTTTATTCTTACTTCTTAGTCTATTCTCTACAGCGAAACGTTTGCCAACTTTAACGATTGATTTTACTCATGGCTATGAAAACTGACTGTTCCTTAGACAATAATATGCTGAATCGTCCTGTGTTTTCTGTTCGTACTTAGGAAGACAATAAATGGTGCGTCCGACATTACTGCATGGTGGCGATTGACAGTTGTGTTATTACTCAAGCTTGATACTCACATCTGTGTTGATTGGATTTGTTACCCTGGGAGTTGATAATTTGCAAACTGCTTTCTGAATGTGGCATTTTTCCCGTCACAATCTACAGATTGAGTGCAGGTGTGACAAACGGCCTTGAGTGGCATTCACCGCAACGATAGGGCTCACGATGTCTGGCGTATGCCATCCGGGTAACATGGGTGTGAAATTTAACCGCTCAGGGGCAAATAGGGAGGGGGTTTCTTTGACCATATTGAGATGGATATTATCCGTAGGTAGTAAAATCTGCCGCCGAGCAGTGATAAAATGAGGTGTCTTTGAATGTCGGGCGATATTTCGGTGGTATCGCTTGCGGATTTGAAAATCGCTTATTTTCGTGACAGAATTCATCATAAACCTGGAAATGTTTGTTCCAACCGACCGTTAATTGCTTTGTTCTTCACTTTGTGTCGTGACGATGCACATGCGTTTCCCTTTGAAGTAGCTTTTTATGTAGGATTAATAGTTAGCCGTCCGATATTGTTAAATGATGCATTATGTACTATATATATGTATATTCTGCCGGCCTCATATAGAAGTCGATTTCACGTTAAATCCCATTTTAGGCGGTCGATTAATTACAGGGCTTCAAAAATGTATTTGAGGATGGAGAAATTTGGAGCTTCAACGAGTTTAAAAGTTGTTTAGACAGATACATGATGGATTGCAGTGTTTTGTACGCGCCTGACTCAAGCCAAAACTCAAGCAGTGGACGCTTGAAATATGATGAGTGTGATCACTACTGGGGTTACGTGTTAGATGACGTACTGGTGTGTAAAATACAAGTGACAGGGGGCGAAAGCCATGGGTTACGACGTGTTCAGTGAGTTGAGTTCACATGCTTCGATCATGCTGTCGATCACGCTTCAACGTCGTCAGGAGAAAAACCAGATTGGTTGTTAGCTGTTTTACACTGGAACATGGCCGCGACATAAATGCCTTCCTGAACGGTGCGCATCCAATAACTCGTCAGCTCACTCCAAGTGTAATGAGCAACTTTATGCGTCTGTTCGAGCATGACACTCCAACTGCTGAGTTAAAGCACTATGCGGATGTTTCATGGTAAGTATATAACGACCTAGGATATTTGCAAGAACCGTCAGTGAGTAAGTGGGTTTGTGCACGTTGATGTTGCAGAAAATCTGCCTCAAGTGCTTAATCAGAGAAAAACGTCGTACTGCTTGTCATCCAATACGACAACAGATGCATATATGTTTTTCACGGAAGCAGCAAATGCAGTTGTTCAAACGTTCTCCTGATACAGTTAGCGTCGATACTACTCATGGAACCAACCGGCACAAGTTGGTCCTCTGTCAATTCACGTTCGTGGTTGTAGCCCGAAACTATCAGTTTCTGGTCACGGACGGGTTCAATCATAAGTCATTGCATTGTGACTGTCAGGTGCACGTTTACTGCTAGACGCACTAAGTTGCTTTTCCCCAGGTACGAAATGATCAGACGTGAAAAACATAAGGCCGTTGAGAAGAGAGTCCAAATATTTATTCGACGAAATGTACAAGTGGTCTCTGATAGCGCTGTAAACGGCACTGATACGCGAATTAGCTAGAGAGCCCAGGGATCGGCCGTCGACAAGTGAGTGAACCGGACGAGTGTGACACGTGTGTGTTCAGGTTCGCGCCACAGCCACATGACACGCAGACAAACAATCAGACAGCATACATCATGCGAACTTTCTTAATAGTCGAGATACAATATGCAACTAAGTTTTGGAACTACCTTACACATCATACCGCAGGCCAGTGAAGTCTCCAGGTCACTGCACACGTCGGCGGACGGTCCAGCGTAGACGTCAGTGCGTTCAACAATGGGTTGTGGCTGTAATGTGCACGTAGGTTAACTGACAATCTTTCTCGAAAGCATATGATGCTCCACCTACTGAGGGGTTTATGTGACTTCTTAAGCCTACCGACTTCCTCGTAAACATTGCCACTTGGTTGTGTTTATAGAATCTCACACTTATTTCCGTCGTCAGCACTTAGTTCACGGATTATAGAATGCGCAAGTTGACACAGTATAATATACAACTTACGCTATGCACGTTCAATACTCATTCATTCCTAACTCCTTTTACCAAATAGATTGCGAATTTCAGCTATCCCGTCAACCGGGAGTGAGTTTCATTTCGTGCACGAATAAGTGGAAAACTCCAATGGAATGAATGTGATCTGAAGTTTTATTAAAATGGTACGAATGATATTTCCAAGTTAGATGCAAAAAAACAATATATCATAACATCGGACATCACATGGTATTTAAATGGCCCA
>QNGE01005894.1:0-22698 GCA_008508345.1 Paragonimus westermani
CTCGGCGAACATATCAATATCAAAACTATTTTAAGCTTCACCATAGGATTTTAGCCAGTATGCTGTTGGTTCAATAAACGTTGACTAATCTCAACACATATCCTTGGCATCAATGGCGTTTGACTCCGTGTATCGGTTCAGGGTTTGACTTCGATGTTGTTCTGAAGCCTTCTTAAACAGCGTGGAGGTTCTGAAGTTACACGAGTTTGACGCTTGATGAACAACCAGGAAGTAAACACCTGTGCATGTGAACATCTCAACATGTACATGCTAGCGATACTCAGCGCTCCTAGGTTGTTAAAGACAGGAGAACTGTATTAGAAAAGGACGTGGAGACGAGTAGAACAAACATAAAGTTCGAACTGTCTCGATTTAGGTTTCAGAATACTTACCTTGTGATGGAGACCCTAATTAGGTTTTGCTCCAGATGACTGAGAAAAGTAAGCATTAACGGTTGTAGGCCATGGAACCAGGTTTTTTTTCAATGTTTTTTTTCAATGACAATGTAAAACAGTGAAGGGCGAAACAATCAATGGACACAATGAAGGGAGAAAAATCGTGGGGGGAGCAGCACACGACAGCGCTCAGCCTGAACGGTTGGTGAACTGAAAGATAGATAGCTTGCATTTTTGAATCGTAACAGTTACGCAAGTGTACACTAACTTTCGGAAATTACCGGTTTACGAAACTTTTCTTGATTGCTGATACTTGTTTGAGTCATCATTTCTCATACATATTTCCGTACCACTAGNCCACTAGAGGGTATAAATCAAGCATCAGACACATTCGGAGCAATGAATGAATGGCAGTCCCTGTATGTTGGCCTTGAAGAGGGCTCGGTTTTTGTAATTCTACATTAGTGCCAAGTTTGTTCACCTTCGAGGAGGATAATTTTTATCGGATATTCTTTAAATATTAGTGATATTCTTCACCTGTTATTTATGAGTAAGCTGTTACCCTACTTTCGGAATCTTAAATATCATATGCACAGGCCTGTACAACTTTAATTTAATTTAATTTCAAAGACCATGTACTGGGTTAGGTACACGTGATCGAACATACTGAAGTAGGTGGTCGATAACGTGAGATAAGTTCGCCAGTCAAGCAAGGCTGTGCCAGTAGTCCATAACATATCAGTCTGAAATACTTAATACTTCTGTCTGGGCAACGGTAAAATCAAACTTTCATGTGTTCTTTGAGCTTGACCCATTAATGAAATCAATAAGAATATTCACGTTACATCGATTAGCTCACCGGATAACAACAGATATTTAGCTTGGAACTTATATACGCGTGTTCGTTCGTCCAGTCTCTAAAATTCGTATCTCATCAGCTTCCAACCCTCTGTAACAATCGAACTTGAAAATGATTGTATTCTGTCAGTTAGCACTGTGAGCTGGAAGGAATTGTAACAACCGGGTTAAGTAGATGAAAGTCACAGATGTAGAAAACAAATGTATGATGAATGAGTGAACGACGATTATTCAGTTAAGGACCCTTGATTCAGAGACACAGAAGCAAACGACACTAGATTGATTTAGTCCCTCTGAGTGAGTAAACTTTTGGTCCGTGCTTGCAACTAAGAGAGGGCTGGTCTTCGATGAATACAGACGTTCGTTCGCCCCCTACTTACCACTCGATATCTTCGACGGCTTTCGTCAGTTCGTCAAAATAAACATTATTCAATCGAGCTCTGTATGATGGGTGACGACGACCGACCAATTAGCGATTGATGCTGAGAAACGGATGCATTTACGTAAAAGTGTGACAAGTTAGTTTCGTGTAATCCAGCTTCCACGTTTAGGTCGTACCGTTTGAGCGGTGTTGCATGTCTACTATGCTTACAGGTGTATATGTTTTGATACAGTTAAATGGTTTGTAAATTGCCTAAAGTTGTGAACCTTGGAGTTTGTGAAGATGAAATTACTTGGTTACATTGCTTTCGCTTCCACGGATTTGATGATAAAACAGTGTCTAGCCTTAACTGAATACAACCATGGTACAAAGTCTAACAACTTGACCGCAATTAGAGCGAAGAATGTGGACAAAACTGCAAAAACCGGAGTGAAGTCGACACACGTTTGATCTGTGCAGATTGAAGGCGGTTTTAATCGCAGTATTTCGAATTGCGAAGGTTTTGATCTATGCTGAAATGACAATTAGACCAGTTCCTGCAAGGAGAATTATCACACAATATGATGTATTGGGGACCGTTGAGTAGTTCATATCTCAACTGAGTGGAATGAAGAGAACCAAAATATGAGTTTATACTTCTTACAAAATGACAGTGTACCGTAGCCTGAAGCATGTTGGTGGCCAAGACTTAGTCCCGTTTGAACACAAATTATACAACTAAATTCGAGGTAATTTTACAGTATGCCGCGAAACGTTGTCGTCCAGAGAGGAGCATACACACCGCATTAAAATTTCTGACCACCAACGTATGCGTTTAATTACACACATCAGATGATATCAACGAGTAGAAGAACAGAGAAAGCTTACCGTTTCCTGATTAACATATCTCGATATCGCTTTCACGTGTCTCGATGTCAGTTTAGAATGAGTCAATGGAGTCAACTGGGTTCCAGTGGCGAACAGCTAACTTACAAATAGATGGACTGACAGATACAAAGATTGGTTGGTTCTTACAAAGTGAGAAGACGCGGTCCCATCAAGTGCTGGGAGTTAAAAAACTTAGCTCGTCTGGACCCATTTAACTGAGATATCTTAAATTAGTATCGATACATGCGAAAATGATATTGAAACGTCTTAGAATGGAAAGGGCATAGGAGACAGGCTTTGGTCGCACGGATCGACCAAATATACTCTCTTAAGATCTAAGGGTACACGAGATTAGTTGTTTAGGCTATATTCTAGGAACGTCCACCCATTGTATACCACTACGATGACGTTTTGTTTAGTGTCTAGCTGGTTGAAATTAGACACGAGATAGCTTGACAAAAAGTGAGAACCTTAGGTAGTAAGCTTCATGCAATCACTCGTGTTCGCCTGACCCAGCCCGTTTCAAAATCTCAAATGTTCATTCGACCTCCAGCTAGAATACAGTGTCTGATTAAGTTCAATTATGTAAACTTTGCCATTGGTCTCCGGTATTAAACCCAGAGCAACAGCATAGGGCAGTAAAGACCACAAGGAAGTGGAGTTTCATACGTCACTGTAATCTCACATGCGACCAGACCAATTGTTCATAAGTTGTTACACCTTGGTTTTAATCGTTTATTTTTTATTGTGGAGGGGTTTTGGTATGTCATTTTCCAATTTTCTTTTAAACTTAAACTGACTTTGGCTGTTCTTATTCCGGTTGTGTAGAGATGAAAAATTCAGTATCGGTCACTGGTGTATTGCTTATGACAATACTGGTATTGGGCAATCGCAGACGGATTGAGGCTCTTGTTTGATACACGATGTATGTATGTACGAAAATGACCCTTAGTTTGCCTCAAACAACCCTTGAAAGATGGGCAAAAGATCGTCTTTTAATGTCTAGTTTTCTCTTAGACCTACCAGGATGTCCAGTGGCCTAATCTGTTGCAGGTGACGAACGACACTGGTGGATGTTTTTTGGATGAACAACATTACTACATTAATGCCTTAAGATTTATCGTTATAATGATTAGTATTGTTGTACAACATTCATCTTCGTCCTTGAGTAGTATGGCACGACTCGTGCATGTGAAAATTACATGGCAGATCACAAAGCCAGAAGCAACTACTGGAAACCTCTGTATGTACTATGTGTGACGTGTCACAAAGGAGAATGTGGTTACATTACTGCCAAGAATATGAACACATGGTAGTTTTCAAAATAATGCTAATGCTCGTTAAAGTGCAGTTTCACATGTCTTGTAACGGATTTTGTAAAATAAACAGCTTCTCACGCTGGGCACCTTTTGCAGTCATAACAGAAAGATATTAGAGAGTTGTCGTCTTCAATGCATTCATCTTATTCAAACTGTTTTAAGCAGGTTTGATAATATTGACAACATTGTTTGTGTCTTAGCTCAAATACGATATTTCCATTTCAGAATAATTATCTCCTGACAATACAGAAGGGCCCTTTCAGTGAAAGCGATTTTTTCGGGGGGGGGGACATTTCTGTTCTCACTAGATCCGATTGACTTTTAACTCAACGAAGTGTGACTTTGTCTCGATTGATACGTGATTTATACGGTGGTCATATCAACGCATTCTTCGATAGGTCAACCTACAAATGACTCTTTAAAATAGCGTACACCAATATGCGTTTGTAGACGGCAGTTAACCGTGATAATTAAAACAAACGCCACCGTTAAACCAGTAAAAATCACACATTCAAATTCGCAGCAATAATATCCAACATATACTGTTGTGCGGTCGACGGATTATCTGGAGGCTTGGATACTACAGGCTTCCTACTTGTGGGCAGACGTCAAACAACGCTTACCGGGGTTCAGTAATTCCTTCTGCACCGTACACTCTTGTCTCCGTAAAATCAGTACGAAATTACGGAGGGCAGTGCTTGTTAGAAATACGTATTAAGGAATATTTTTTAGTCAGCTTACTGTTTTGGAAATCCGAAAAAAGTGGTCGAATATTTTTTCCTAGCGCAAGCACCATCTGTCTGAGTTGCATTCATTACTCTGCTAAATATCTGTGGGTGTTCTGAATCGAAATCTACCTCTCTGACAGGTTACATTCACGCACGTTTACACGAAGGAACGTATGAAATAATCGACTGCTGAGAATTGGTTTAACATGGTTCAGGGGTCATGACTGCAGTTTAACAGGTCTTCGGTTAATCACTTTGGTAATACGATGTGATTTTGTGCAGTCAGAGTGATGTTCGAAAACAAATTTATGTATTTTGGTGGCTCGCTGGGAAGTCGTGGCATGAACATGTTAAGTTTGATTAGGCAAGTAAGTCATAATGTTTATTTCTAAGATTATTGAACGCGTTTCAACTTTTAAAAGTTATTCTCCATCGAGTGATCAAAATGTGTGTTTCTCCAGTGATTGCACCTAGTTCCAAGGCATTTTATGCGGCGAATGTGTTTTTTCATGTGATAGACTTCTGGGAACAGCACGAAGGAGCTTTCCAAAAGATTTCCTTAGACTTTACGGGTAAGTGTTGTAAACAACATTTAACTCATGACAGCAAAAGTTTAGCCAGTATCGCACCCAGAGGAAGTGAAAGGGGATTGACGTGAATTTTCCCGGTCAAATGATGTAGACACAAGTTTTTTTATTCGACTCAATGTCACGGTGATACGTTTGAGAGGCAGTGTGCTCACATACTCGTTCCCAACATCAGGTCGGACCTTTGACCATTTGTGCGACCAGGTGGATTTCGAGATTTGACGAGTAGAACTTTCTGCTTGTGCAGAATTTTCAACTAGCCCCTATTAAACCTCGCCAATAACGCTTACACTTGACGAACGAGAACTGTGAGTAGTAGCAATTAATATCCAGTTCACATTAAACAAAATGCTGAACTACGTATCAGTAACGGTATGCGTGTAGCGTCAACACGGAGACAGATAGTCATCGGCCATATCCAAACAAGATCACAGTTAGCATGCTATTATATCGTGGATGCGTGGACAATCACTCAGGAAGAGTGTAAACATGGATCATGGGTTGTTCAATAAGACAGATGTTTCATACACTTATGGAGAACAGCGGGAGAACTGTACCGCGAATAACAAGTAGACATTTCTTCGGAGAGGAGACCGGATATTTTTTACGCCCCGCGTGCTGCCGCGAGGTAAATTTTGTCTATGTGAAGCAACACTATGACGCCGGATCACTTCTGTGTGTATCGTATCAAACATATCGGCAGTTGACATTTCTGCTGAACTAGGTGAATCGATGATTAAACTGGAACAATGAGGTGTTTCAGGTGCTACATGGTGTTTTTCATACACTGTCACCCACAACGGAGTTTTAATTGGGAAGCTATCCTATTGTTTTGTATATTCGAATCTTGATAACTCCATTTGGTTGCTGTCAGTAAGCATATTCGTGTACTGCGAATGCCCCGACTGTCTAACCCTCTCAGCAATTACACCTTCGGATATTTCATACATACTCTATTTAAAATTCGTACGAAACATATAATTGATACCTGGACTTTTTGTGAAATATCAATTTGAAAATCACAGGAATACTATTCAGTAAATAATAAATAATCTTGTAAAAAAACGAAATTTAGCATGAAAGACCAAGAAAAACAACAGGGTTACAGACCCTTCAATATGCATTGAAAAGTTGCAGAAAATTTCCACTATAGTTCCGAAAATTCTGAGGCGCGAAAGATTTTTTGTTGAAAAGTTGACTTTTATATGTGAGATCACTTTTGATGGAAGGTAACTGAAATTGTTATCGTTCTGTCAGTCGTACAAATAAAGCCTTTGTGGCACTGGTCAGTTTTCTTTTGTCGTTTTGGCTGAATAATCAAGTCACGCATTAGATGATTTCGGAGAACTGTTGAAAGTTCGTTATCCAGATAATACTGATAATCTTGTAGACCACCAAATCATCATTAAGTCACAATTTTACTTGTGTCAAACGCCGTTCGACAAGTTCGCCACAACAGTTAATCGTATAATTACGAGGATTCATAATGCTGGCCGCCTACCGGACATTCTGAAACCGGTTTCGTCCCTGTTCATATTCAGAGCAGAATTCGAACCGACTTCTCTTACCGATAAACAGATTGAGAATAACACAACGTTACTAGCGACAACTTGCTCGTAACGTTGTGTTATTCTCAATCTGTTTGTCAATGACATGTTTAACACGACGCCCAAACTGTTTAACTTCATTCGTACTAAAGTTAGTGCGGATATCTAACGAATCCACTTACGTTTTACGACTCAACAAACAGTAACTAGGCCACCAGTCCAAGGGCCTCAATTTGACCAGAGTATATTTTCCAGATTATTCCAGCCAACTCTTCTCGCTGTGATTAGTTCTGTCCATCTGTTCCAGCAAGCTGACTTACATCTGTGTGAGGATCGTACATTTAAACTATCGATGGGAAGTCTAGAAACAACTGAAGAAATGGAGCACCGGTAGGTGGTAGAAGATTTCGGTTGATGTGAGCTGAACCCCAAGACTGATCATAACGCTCGCATTCCTGTGGATTGTCTGACCGACTCCATTTGAAGAGAAGCACTGGACTTTTGGAGCTCGTCAGTAGTGCAAACCTTCAGCAAGACCCGGACTAAACCCTAGCTAAGCTTTCAACAGATAACGATGTTGACCACTACATTATCAATTTCAGTTTGTGTACGACCAAATCACCCCATGTAGATTTCAATCACATTCACCTGTGAGTAATGTTCAGGTTGCTGAATTGTCTCGAGAGCAGATACATGAACTGCCCGATTAACTTCAATCAGTGACACCATGACTAGGAATTCTGTTCGAATTTACAACACAGAAATCATTTTATTTACTGGGCGAAATTCTGATAGCTGAAACCAGTTTAAGATTTTTGTTCCATGTGGAATGAACCTCACTCACAAGTGATTACAGATCCATAGTCCCAAAGACTTTTAGGTTAGCCTGTTTCGAAAAGGGGCGCTATACTCGGGTTTCGCCATTGTTAGGGATCTTCGGTAGTGTATATCCTCGCCACAATATTTAATTCCAAGTGAACGCGGCCGGGAGTTTGTATATTGTAATTCTGTCGCACTCTATGTGAATTTAACACACAGTGGTCCATGAAGGTGTGATGGCAGTTCAATACTGGATCTTGCCCTAAGATATGCAATAGTGACGAAACTCGAGTCTAGTATTTCTCATTGATAGGGGCTCACTAAATGCTCCGTCTGAATGTTGACTGCGCGGTTAGACGAAAAGAACTGGTTCATGGCATCTGAATACAAATGAAGCGAACGGCAGTGTGGAACTAGTTTCAGTTTCATTCCTAAAATGCCACACGAATCATAAGCAGTTCGTGATCCTACACCGCGTGAGAAGAGTAGAGTTACTACCTCAAGCCTGGATGTGGACAATGATGTTGAAATTCAGTATACGAGCTTCTTTGCTAGCAACCGAGGGAAGATTCTCTTGTTGACATGACAACTGTTACTATCTTGTCAAACATCGCGTTGAAACTGAGAACAGCATCTGGATATCAGGCCGTTTGATGTTAACCTAACTTCCCGGAGGGTATCCAAGTGATGTACTGGAAAGCCGACAGTTCTACTGAATGAATTTTTCGGTGTCAGTCCATACCAGAACAAGTTCCAGAAGACCTGGAATGCTTATGCTCTACCCCACGTCCAAAGGGTTGATCTCCATCGTCCTGTTGACTCCAATCTAGCTGTCTTGTCACCTATCATCTCCAGTTTCAGAAGATGTAATGGACATCCAGTTGTGGAGTTTCACTGGATCCCGAAGGGGCGTTTAATTTCAAAAATACCTACTCGATGCCAAGGAGTAATTCATTATAGCTGCTGACGAAGATGGACCGGTGGACGTTATTCTTCAAGATTTCTCCAGAGGTTTCTGTGTATGAACCGGCACCAGAATGATGTCCACGTTTATTTAATTCTGTGACTGGTAAGCTCCTCGGTGCTGTGTTACGCTGTTGACACAGATACACAAGGTACATTGAACATTGTCAATGGAAAAGGAAAAGCCTTATGGTGAACTTGATGGTTTGCATCCATGGACCGTAACCGTCTTTTCCAAAATTAAATTGATTCGTACTAGTTACTGCTCACGCTTGGATAATCTGTTTTTAGACAAGTGGCTAAGTATCACCGTTCGGCAGCAAAATCTAAGGAGAATTGTTTTACAACATATCAACATGCCTCCCAAGTCAACTGTGGTGAAAAAAAGGGGATAACGTGACAATTGCGATGTAGAAGTGCCTTGTGCAGCACCTTCTAGTTGACTTTTCCCTGATGTTCGGCACAACAATGTACTCTCATTTTGGGTTGAACATTCAAAATTGTCGACCTGTGAAAGAGTACAGTGTACGATAACAGAACGTGTTTCAACGTTTCGTTCATTCTTGTTTTGGCAGACTGCTTGGTCATTTGTCAACAGCATGTTAGAGGTGACACTTTGTTGCCCAATAGAATTTTAAGTCAATTAAGGCACATTCCTACGCTTGGTTCAAATTACTCGCCTGAGGTCACTCGCTGAATCTACCGTGGACGCAACGTTCCATGAATGGTAAGATTTAGCCAACGCAGAATACCTTACTCAACTCTGTGTCTACAATACAGTCGAAAGGGCAACCTGAACGAAGACTTGTTACGTGTATGCGCGATTATCTTCTGGGTCACTAGGACATGTGAACACCCGGACATTTTGGCACTGGTATGTTTGTCGAGCTTGATTGCTTGGGTTGCAAACGTTTCATCACCAAGCCAGATGACATCATCAGTGTGTAAGCCTGTTAGCGCTTCCACGCTCAAAACTATACGCTGAAGCATTTACGCACTGATAATGTCACCTCGCTTGGTGATGAAACGTTTGCAACCTAAGCACTCAAGCTCGGCGAACATACCAATATCAAAACCACCAATCTGAGCTACGAACGACACCATTGTTCCTTACCATCAGACACCCGGACATTCGTGAAATGATCTACTAGACCAGTGCTAATAAGTCATTACCGGTTGAACTGTGTCATAAGGCTATACTTATTTACACTAACCTTACATCTCCATTTTTTACTCTGTGTTGTTTTATCACCGTCCAACACAAGGTCAGGTATGTAAACTCATAGTAAGCTTTCTTTAACCTGTAAGCTTTCGATGCTTTGAATGATTTCCACATATACCTGACTAAAAGTTATGTGATTTAGATGCGTATGGTTTTATCACGTTACGAATAAGGTAAATGCACAACAATCGCCACAAACACATTCTGTTCACCTAGATGTAAGCCTTTAGCCCAGAACACTTCAAAGAAGCTACTAATCCTGCAGTTTTCTTCCCTGAGTTTGTCACTTGCTCTTGTCCGGCTGTGAGTTAGGACTAGGATAAGGAAAGTTTCGTAAATGGACCTAATGAACCTATAATCTCTGGCAGTTTCTTTACTCCGTAGACAAAGTCATAAAAGGCAGTAGCACAGATGTTTGTGTCACGTGAACAGTGCTCTGTTTTAGCCTGCTAGGTCGAACAGTAGACAGAACCATATCCTGGTAACTCAAAATAGCACGCTTAGGTTTCACGCGATACTCTTTACGGGATCATCGTGCACAGACACTCAGGGAGACATACCGTATGAATAGCATCCGATTTATGACGATGTGTTCATAGTCCTTCGATTTGTCTACCTGACCGATAAAAAATTGAATTCACGAATGCCTAGATGGACATGGTGTACCTCAGTTTGTCAGCTCGTACTATCCTGAAATGGTAAGTGATCACTGGTCAGCAAAAATATGAACTATCTCAATAAGCATAAGTAAGATATATTTGTAGTTGGGAAACGTTATTATATGCAATCTTGAATCTATAAAAGACAACGGCCAACGTTGCGTTCGTTGAGTCTCACTGAGCAAAGATAACCATAAGAAGATTTGCATCACAGCACAGTTTGTTATAAACCTTTAGACCTCACGTCAGCATCTGACTTTCAGTGGACCTCCTAGGGTAGCAAATCAGTAATTATTTTTGCGCGCGTCACGAAAATGACAACAGATGTATCTGGCCTCTATTGCAGTCACCTGGGAATAGACTTTTGAAGACGTCAACCATTATTTTCATCCTAATCGTGCTGTTCCAGTTAAACGTAGCGTGTCATTTTTCCGTGTATCTAACCTCAACCAAACTAGTTGTAAGTAAAACTTTGAAGTTCGTCTGATTCCGAACTCCGCCGAGTTACCTGAACCATCTTCTCATGCATTCAGAAGTTTTCAGGAAAACGACCTTTATAACATTACGAGCTGAGGTTATTGCCGCGGATAGGCAGCCTCGAGTCAAATACACTGAAAAAAAATAACGTGCAACCCCCCGTTTCTCCCATGAATCCAAATGACTGCGCTTCCAAGTTTATCGGAAATCACCAGCATTAGTAGGGGAAAATGAAAATGACTGTAACATGGAGAGTAACCTATTGTATCAAACTTATTGAATGACTTAATTTCCTTTCCGATATGACCTACGTTGCTTCTTTTAACGTCTGTTAGAAAGAGAAGCCAGTCAAGTCCATGAGGTTTCATGTGTTCTACACATGTAGCTGCGGTTGAGGTTAATCGGCTCTCTGGGTACTGGACTTGGTGAACACACCCCAAAGCGTTTGTATTCACAATGAACAGATATCGGTGCGTGTGTCTTCATCACAGAATAATCCATACTCTACTATCTCAAAGTAATTGCTTGAAACCGGATAACCGGTTTCGAATTCTGCTTGCTGCATTCTTCCAAGGTGCCCAAAATTGATGCACCTGCCAATCTGTTTTCGTATCTGAAAACAATCGCAACTGACATTACAGCTGCCTTGGCACACTGATGATTAGCTACTCTGAATACGTTCAAGTAGTCTTGATTGCTTAATCCGAATATCCAGTTCGTTTGTTGTTGGTTTTCTGTATTCTATTTCACTTAATCTAGGTGTGTCCATTATATGAAAATTGAATGTATGTGTTCAAGACGTGAGTTACTTGAGTCGTTACTGTCAAACAGTACCGCTTGTTTACTTTCAATATCAGAAGTACGAATACCACAGTAAGTAAATGTCGCGAATTATCAATACAGTGAAACAAGTAGAATAAGGTGCTCAGATTTTCGTTCAACTTTTCTCTAAGTGTCTTCAATAACGGCGTAGTGACTTACAAGAGATGCTGGAAAAAACGCGTTTGAAAAGTTCAACCAATGCAGATAAATACAACCAATATGAAACGACAAATGACAGGATAGGATGTTGATGTGACCGTGACAACTAATCCACAGGAAGCTGGAAATAGTTCTCTGGTTGAAAGAAATTGATGTACGATTCCAGAACATTTTATGAACAGCTTGGCTTATTGGTAATGTTTGACTACTGACGTGGAAGTTTATTTAATCAAGTGGATCTGTTACAAATTGGATGGTAGTTAAGACACACTTGATGTAATCGAATAGACGAAGCAGAAATCATCAAGTCATGGGTCAAGTGTATACACACGGATCAACACTAGGTTGGAGTAGCTAATTAAAAGAGATTGGCGCAAGTGAACGGCTACATGGGAATAAATTCAATATGATCAGTAAGGCAGGCGAATCAAAAAGTCAGCTGTTTTCGAGGAAATTACATAAAAGTACCTTAGGGTCGTTGTTTCATCCAGCTGAGACCGGCCGTCGTGTGAGATTTCAGTCCGTTCACTTCTACCTTTAGTGAATTTAGTTTTTATACTTACAGTTACCTCGGCAACGAATCCTTCCTGTGTAATTCCAACCTCTTGCCTAATTATCTGAACACTGCAGATAAAGTTCATGACCTATGTCTCGCTTGTGATCAGCGATTGTGGAATCCTTAATCACGAAGTAGCACTCTAATTTTTCTCGATGGAGTTTTCTAATGCTCTTATGGTATCCCCTGACTACAGCTTTAATGTTTCTTGTCATCTGTACAATAAAAACTTAGAAAAAATATTTCAGTTTTATGCTATAGAAACAAATATCAATTGTCTGAACAGGCAAGGGATCCCCAAGATGCACCAAATTTTTATGCCCTTTCGTTCCTTTTCGAAACAGTGTTCTGATGTCCATTCCGATCAGAATTCTAAAAATCGCCCTCGACATTCCACCCTTGAATAAAATAACGACCGTGCTTTTAAGTTCATTTTATATCGTTAAGTTTGATTTCAGTCACCCCATTCCAACCAGTAGACAGTGATTCGTTTTAGTAAACATGATATACTTCTCGTGTTTAATCATCAGGCTCATTATATCACAATCAGCAGAATATAACCACGGATATGAGCGGTTTATGGACTCGGCCAGTACAAAGATTGTGGGCTATGTGACCACTAACAGATAAGCGGTCATTGTCTCAAATCATCCGTTCAAACAGGTCTGGGTCAACGGAAGATATGTCTGCCCTAAATTTGTCTGGGCACAATCGAAAGTTAATGAACCGTCGAATTCCAACTAAGAATCCTACTACAGAAACAATAAATGCTTTAAGGTTGTGAATCCTAACAATTCTTCGCATTGATCTACGATCCTTATTGAGTCTAAGATAGGTGGCAAGTCTAACCGAAGTTCAATAGGTACGCATACCTGATGAGGGATAGCAACCATGAAACTTGTTGCTTTCTTTCACGAATCCTGACCATCAGGTACGTTCTACTCATGTTACCACACCTTATAAGATTATGCCATCTGTAGAATTTGCCAGAATTCACGGCTGTACAAAGTCTATCGGGACAGCTTTAAACATCCTGAATCGGGGTAGAACAAGAGAGGTTTATATGGATAAAGCTGGGTCTGTATAAAAATAGTCAATGTTTAAACGAATCACGCATATTCCAACCAACTGAACTTTGAGCACTTAACCGCTAGCAGATATCAGTCAATAACGCGGTAGCGTAGACAGTTCATCGAGGCGGTACCAAATAAACAAAAAGTGGGGAGTTTAAACGAGAGTTCGCGGTACAAAATCGGAGCATGTTACATACAACAAAGTGAGAAATGATCGACCAGCATTCAATGCAGTTAATATTTATAAAGGACCTACAATAGTATGATCGATGGGGTATATATATGGGAGCAGTTGAGATTGATGTTGTGCAGGCCACTGGATGTGAATAGGTAGTGCGGTGATGAAATCACAGGACCAGATGTGGAAATTTAATGGTTCGAACTATCCTGCAGACTCTTTGTTATGGTACTCTCACTCTCACCTGTAGTAATCCGAACGTAATTTTCATTGATTCTGGCCAAAATCAACAATACCTAAGGAGGGTGAAGTAGACTGAGTTTTGGCACACTTCCTGTTAGTGCCGCTAACATCGATACAAACTCACAGACCTCACTGTGTCTAGGCGAATTGAAAAAATAACTCGAAAATGAGTTAAAAGTTGAAATCGTTTCTGCTCTTTGGACTAAAATCGATGACGACCATCTGACTGTTAATTTCTAACTCACGGTTGAGTTTGCCGTTGTTCTCAGCGATGTTAAATGCTGAGACGACGCTGTTCGGAATTCATTCTATACGAACTATGCAAAACAATTGCTCCACTTAATATCTGTGAAGTGTCCGCTAATCGCTTATAGCGAATGGTAGATTGGACACCTCTGAGAAGAGTTATTTGAAAGAATGTGAATCTGAAACCGACTAAACTGGCTCTCTGTTTTTGCCTTGGAACCTGTCAAAGCAAAAGCGCGGAAAAATCGCAGCCAATATGTACACCTTCGTATCCTCAAGTTCTCTGACAGGTTGTCCAGAGTTATGCCATATATATGTTACTCATTAGTAATACATTGTAATGTGTTATGGTCGACCACTCATTTCAATGGATGCATCCATACTGACAAATATGGCATTTCCTGTGCCATAGATTACTTGTGTAATGTTACGTCATACTGTCAACCCAATTCCGGTCATCTGCAGCTGACTGTTAATGGTCTTTTATGTTGCGGACGGTCAAATACTATTCATAGGACTCTAAATTAACCAATGTTTGGAAGGAAAGTTAATTATTCGAGCTCCCAAACTAAATACTGACCTAGTCATTGCCACAGGAGAAGGTTTTTCATATTGACATAGAGAAAAGACTATCCGATTGCGTTCAGCAATTACCAGAAGTGTACAGGGAGACTTTGGGGCTTAATGGATACCCTAGAGGCTTTACTGAGCGTCACAGAAAATGGACACCCAAAAGCAGTAGGAATGATGAGGTTCCTGTGCAGATGATCTACACACTGATCTACCTTCCAAAAGAGATCTCGAGAATTTGGGGTAACCCAACGAATTGTCTGGTCATTGAAACGGACTTATATTTCCACCCAACTTCGGCTCCTTAATCAGACGTACAGGTTACCTGTGCCTGTAATAATTGAAGGCTAATCTATTCGCGTCAAGTCACAATGTGTATATCAGTTCTCAGATAACTACGTAGAAAGCTACCTAGGCAGAACCGATAGATCAGTGTTCTCAAGAATGAAACAACACGTACCTAAATGGGTTCACAAACAGGTCTCGCAACCGGACACTGTAGTCACAGAGGCTCGTAAGTCTCCAGCCTCGCCGCTTGGACAACAACATTCATCAACATAATCCATGGTTCCCACTGGCTGCTGAAACTGTCGGGATAAACCAGCTAAACCCTGCGTCTTGTGTACAAAAACTGTCAGTCTTGGACTGCTGTAGACCAGTACTATCCTGACTGGGATTCTGGTCATGTGACTGGATCTTCTGCTCTCAGTGTCTTCGTTCATATCCCCCAAGTTCTGTAGAAGTTAAATCAAAAGTTTTCGCATTATTGATTATTCGGTATGTCAACAAAAACCAGTGTTCACCTTCTGTGTTGTTCAAATTACTGAAGGAATACAACTGCTGTCCATATCCGTTAATCATTTCGTATAATCAGCTTTAATTTAAATGCACCTGTTTGTTACGTTTACCGGGGCAATAACTACGAGAAATAATAACCTGGAAAAATTCACCTTGTGAACAAAAGTGGTCAGCGTCTACCAGAATATGGAATATATACTCATGCAACTAACTGAGCATGCTCAAAGTTCGCAGTTAAACTTAAGAGTTTATCCAGTAAGAAAATTATTTAACGACAATATGAAAAAGGAAAGTGACACCAGTGACTCTGCAATCACTGGCAAGTAGTACCGGGCATTAGTTGATATAAATTTAACATGACAAATAATGGTGGCTCACTCATTCCCACAGACTTCTCCAGTCCATCCGTTTCGAGAAGAATCTCCAGATTTAAGTTCCGCTCTTATTAGAGTTCATTAGTCGTGCATCTCTTCCCAACTGCACCATCGACCTCACATTGGATATGACCGAACTATCGCATGAGAACACTCAGACGCATTCATCGAGCAATACTCAGGTTGATCAGTCCTCTTGCAAAGAGCTACAATAACCGTCCTGTTCATTTCATTCGATGTTATCCAGATTAGGATGCACAACTTATGTAAAACGGTTTCCTGTACCCCTTATCAGCAGCCTGATTTGTTGTTTATCCGTAGACAAAAATCAATAGGGACTGTTGGTGCCCATTGGTTAGATCGGACCAGACATAAAAAGATTTCCGGACACGTTCGGAACTGCTGTACGTACTAACTGAATAACCATTATTTAGGAATGAATGAAGTAATGTGGCCGTTGCTGGATACCATTAATTCAACCGGTCTCTATTCCACTCGACTCAGCAAAATCCCATGATATGCTGCCCGTTAGCTGCCAAAATTGGGTAGCCGATTAGAGTGTGAACGGGGAACTGATTCAGAATGAGCTGTTTAAGGAAATATAGGCCGTACGGTGTACTTGTATAGACTCAAAAGTGAACTATTGAACAATGATATGGGGAAACTCCCACCATTTGGGGTAATGTTGATTCTGTGCAAATTGCTGTCATTTGTTCGAGTAGTATTTTTAGACCACACTGTCAATGACTGGAACTAGGAAAATTTACTGCCGGAAGGTTTATCATGTGTACTGACCAGATGTTACAGTGGTAGTACTGTGGTATCCACTTGTGTACCGTACTCGGCATATGGAGTTCATTTGGGCGCAACTGTTACGTAATGGTATAAAGAATGAGTGCTGATCAGCAAAGGCTATCCTAGTGGTCACACTTACAACGCAAATTCGCATTCAGATGGTTAGACGTACTGGTACCGCTACTTCTTATGCCAAATTCAATAGGGCTAACTGTTTCTATCTAACTCTGACTATCGATGTTAACGAACATGTCAAATTTGCATGCACGGTCTGTTTATAATGAATGCTTCGTTTTAAGTCAGTCTATACAACCAACTTATTGGGAATACTTACTCCTCATAGTTTCGTTCGAAATGTAATCGCAATTTTTTCACTCAACCATTTCAATTTCTAGCCAAAGACGTCGGTTGTTACGAGGGTAATGGGGAGGACTACAACGGAAATCAGGACCGCACATCGCAAGGAATTGTAAGTTATTCATATAACTCCGAACTTTCATCTTGAACGCTTCGTTTTTTATCAAAATGCTTTTATATTATTCTGACAATACTTGGAATTTGGCTGAGTGAACAACACTCACGTGTGCTCATTGACTTTGCACCCGAGAATTCGGTTAAGCAGGTCAACTTACAGAGGAGACGTAGTTGTTGAGCAGAGTATCATAAGTTTTTATGCCAAACGGTAGCGAACAGTCGTTCAGCAAAGCACGATCTTTGTTGTCCAACTTGCGCTTTCGATTTCCGTGATTTCACGAGACTCGCCATCCAAAAGTTCCCATGCAATTCCGACGGCAAACTGTGGATAAACCTTTTCTTCACCGGTCTGTTCTTCGTTTGCTCCTCCTCTTCTGAAAACCCGAAGTCAGCTGCCGTAATAAATGTTGATAGTGAACGAGGGGGTCTTGTGTCGTGAAAACCTGACGCCATAAAAACGATCCATTGCCTGCCAACGGCGTTGTCCCTCAGTAGTTTCATGGACTACTGCCGCCCATGTTTCTTGAAACCAGGTTGCGTCTAGTAAGCAGGGGTCACAGTGCCGTCAAAGGTTGTTCCCCCATTTCTATTTTATCATACACCGCAATCGCCTCAAATTTCTACAGCCGTTCTTCAACGTCTCAATCCTCGAATGGGCTTGACCACAGCGGTTTCACCATGTTGTGTTCACGGCAAGGCCCCAGTGTAACAAATAGTTCTTTGACAAACCAACTCAGTCGTTCGATATCCGTGACTCCACAAAACCCAACCGTCCCAACTTTTTCCTGCAAAACCTGACCGTGCTCAGTTGTCCATAACCTATGGTTTTGCGATGATATTACTAGGTTTACTAATAATTCTATTCTTTGATCGCGATGTATTCTTTCTGAATGCTCGTCAACAATTTGAGGTGACTGTAGTGAATGTCAATTCGGTTCACCGCTTATTCAGACCCCAAAATGACGGACAATATGGCGATGAACTAGTCCAACATCGTTTTAGGATACAACATCAGGATTGGACAGACAGTTTCAACGTCACCAAATTCCCAGTTTGATATTACACTAATCACCTTACAGCTTGTGGCTTTGCATGCGCCAGTGAGACCACTAAATTGCAAACCCTGATCTCTTTAGTACTGATGTGCATTTATAGATGCGTGTTCATGTTTGATGAACAAGAAATGCTTATTACAACCAGCCTGAGGTCTTCTGCCTACTACTTACACTGAAAGTTCCAATTCAGATTCAGTTTCCATAGCAATTCGAAGTATCTAATTTTTAATACTGCACTCGGTCAATCGATCGGGCTAGTTGAATCATCTCGGTGTTTTTCCCTTTCTGTAAGTATATTGGACAACAAATCTCAGTTTGTCTGCTCTGCATATGAATATTTTCAAGATCAGTATTTTCTATTTGTAGTTCGACGGATCATATATGAAGAACTGATTTACTTCAAGCTGTCCAGTGTATGTGTACGTGTGCTTGTAAAAATGAGGGTAGAAGTTATTCATATGGCACTTGTACTAAGTAAGCTTTGACAGCTTTTCACTCATGGCGCATAACCCAAACAAACAGATCATAACAAATCTTCACAGGCGCGTAGGTTCGTACGTGTACATTAGATAGGAGAATGATTTTTACTTGCGGATTTTGTGTCTATGTCAATCAAAGGATATGTTTTGTTGAACAAATTAGTGAAACATAATGAACTATGCTGAACTATCATTCTGACACCTTTTGGAAAAGGATAGGCTGGATTGTCAAGAAAAGTGTGGTGTGGGCCATCTGTCACATAACTATTGAATGTAGGAAACTCAGAAACTCTCACAGAGTTATACCGCATGCTCTGATATGAACTAGTATCACTTGTACTGAGGTACTCTCTAAACAATATTTTTTCCTGTATGCAGTTTGTTTTTGGGGTACTTATCATTTGTAGGTTTCGCCTCACTTAGTGAACGCAGGCAGTAGATAGATAGCTCAGTTTGTAGGTGAGTTTGTGTGAGAAGTTTGATCTTTTCATTTTCTCATCTTGAATCTACACAACACATACTGGCGAAAAGCAAGTTTCACAATTAACCGGAGCAGTTATCCTCATTGATTTATTGTCAGTTTTTGGTCATCGATTGTGAATCAATTTACATCCTGTCAGCTTGTGACAACGCTAAGAAATGTAATTATCTGATTACCTATTTGATGGGTACTTTGTTTCTAATTTACTGACAGTCTGTTTGGCATCGGATGATTGTTCCCGGTTTGTCCATCCTTAAACTAATCCATGGGATAATCTAATCGTGAACATATTTTCTTCGTTTCGTTATACCCTCATCTCACTCCTAAGCCGTGCAAAATCTGGCGTCATACTACTGACGCACCAACCAATGGGAAAGCTTTCCGATACAGGCTGCATCAGAATGAGACACACTCGACAGTTATGCAACCAAACGATATTCGATTAGATACGTTCAAGTCTTGTCGAAATCCTGGCGGATCAATGAAAAGACCATGGTGTTACACTATTGGAGCGCGAGCTGCAGAAAGAGAAAAGCAATACTGTGACATTCCGCTATGCTGTGAGTTTTAATTGCGATTTACGCTCGCAGTGGTTCGAGTCAGACAGCATTGCGATTCTAATATGGATGTGTCGTGATTTAATTTACTTCCTCGGTAACCATGACATTTTGGTATTTACTTTGATCCAAACGAGACTAGACGCTTCTTTGAGGGTGAGAATTAGAATGACTGCTAATTAGAGTGTTGCACCGTTTGTGTCATTCGTGAAAACTATTCAGCATCATCATCCCCCCACTTTTTTCAGTTGTAAGAGGACGGTTGAAGACGTTGTGGTTATCAGCTAATAGCTTTAGTTAGATGAGATTCTGAGAGATATTTTGTGCGTCTGCTAACTGTCGAACCAGGTGAAGCCCTCAAGTCAACGTTCCTTAACGGGAACTGTACCATTTCTTGTGATGGTGATCCAAACCAGTGCCCGTGATATCTCCGGCTTGAACAATGACAAGCGGAAAGCGAGCATTCAAATGTCGGTTCCAGTGGGTCGTTTCTATTCGCTTGACGTGGCTATAAATCGAAAGTAGAAAACGAACACATTCGAGCCATTATGACCTAATTATTAGGTACCTTAAACAATTATCCATTTAAGTGTTTTCCATAGCATAAAACACAAGTATTCTAGTGGAGTTTTATGGTCAAACTTTGTCAGCCAAATAGTTGATAAGGTATGTTTAGCCAAAGTAAATTTGTCACAGAAGCGACAGCCCAAAGAAGAATCAACAGGTTATTGATTACAACACTCCTGAGGAAGGCCACCCGAGGTGGTTGAAACGTAGAGTATTGCAACTTGCTCGAAACGTTGTGTTATTCTCAATCTGCTTAGCAATAACATGTTAAACACGACGCCCAAACTATTCGACTTCATTCGTACTACATTTGGTGCGGATATCTTACAAGAATCAACAGGACTAGTTGGGATGAAATAAATGAGTCGTATGAATTACTTCGCATCCAAAAATGTGAAAAGCTGTAACAAAATTGACTGTCCTTCATAGTGTATTTAAAGGTTAAAACAAGTGGAGTGAGGTCGTTAACAAACCATACGGTTCGCCCGTAATGCCACCTTTGTAATATTTGTCAAGTTAGTTTTGTTATATGCTGTATTCTTCAAGTTTGACGTTGGAATGATTTTTAGCTCTCGATCATGATTAGGGTTCACCTTACGTTTGTGCAATTTTCCGTACTTGGTCCATCTATCATTGTTTTCGATAGTCAGTTTGTGTTAGGTGAGCCAGTTGCCGATGCAATCTTAATTTCGCGCATGGCAGTTGATGTTATTCAAGTAAACAGCTCACGCTGGTGACCTCACGATGTCTTACTGATTACTGGTGTGATGAATTTAACGGCTTAGGCGAGACAGGATTACGAAAATTCGAGGACTGTGTTAGAATCGAACCAGCTACAGAAAGAACACGTTCAGGCGTAACAACTGCCCCACCAGCTAAACTACGAAACCATGCCGGATGTTCAGACTTGATGGGATTCAGACACAATTACCCACCCGACTCACTGTGTCATACAGAATCAGCCAAAACACCTCGGTACTTGATTGCCCGGCCAGGATTTTTCAAGCAGTTAACAATGAACTGCTATTCGTGTAGCTCCTAGTTCAGTTGCCTATTCGCTCATTACTTTCGATATTCTGTGACACACTCGCACTGACATCCTAGCTTCGGAGTCAGTGTTTAGTTTAGAGGAAAAACTGATCAACCGTTATTGCACAGAATGCTTATAAACATCCGTGCAGAATTTCAACCAGCAACAAGGAAAGTCACACGGACCCAAATGAACTTTTAACTTGGACTGAACTAGTATTGGGAACTTTGAGTCATCTTCTAAACGTAGTAACACTTACAGTAGTCCTGTTTTGTTTCACAATATTCTCCAAGCAGTCTGACTGACTCTGGCAACTCCATAAACTTGTGCAGCCAACAACTGCGACAGATATCTGCACCGCCCACTCACTGTTCGTAAACTTGAGGGAATATTAGTCAGTTTTTGTTATGCAAGACTTATGTGTCTTACCTTTATTATTAAATACCAGTTCCATATAGCTGTGAAATAATGAATGACAAAAGAAATGTTTTTCGAATACTGTTTTATTGTTAACTGTGTCCATGTGGGAAAAGCTGACCATCTACTGCCAGGTCAGACAATCAACCAACACACACAGGAACACTTGGGAAATACACGCACATGCTAGTTCATTTTGAGCTCGCTACCACGGCAATGACAGTCTGATAATTATTCACGATGTTTGCAGAAGGTTGGGTGTAGGAGACTGATATTGATACAATGTTATCGACACGGTTGGGGAAAACGCTAAATCATGAATTACGATGGATGTGTTTTACACACTTTCAAGATTGGGACTCGTAAGCACTTGGGGCCGAACGAAATGCGCTATAAACTCTAAGTTTTCTCCTGAGTTTTTCCTATCACATGGTGTTCTACTCACATTACAAAACTGTAACTGCTGCTCTACTTACGAGACAAAGCTATCGGCCATCCATAGCAAAAGTCAGAAACTTAGAAGTCTGACAGTCGGACTACTTAACAATAATGTTTCATTGCTGTGATTTGTCACCATTTGTTATACAAACCCTGCGTCTCACGACACATTGTGCCACAGTTGTCTTTAAAACCTTGGATAGTCCAACAGTTTCTGCGGGAGGGAGTATGTCTGTGTGCATGTTTGCATTAATCTATTTGTACGTGTGTGTGTGTATGTATGTAGGGGATGCACTAACCTGCACTCCTATACTGCAATGCTTCTTGTATTATACTTAAGAAATCTTTCTTCTTAGTATAAATCTCGTCATTATAGCCTCTCTCTGTTGAGTTTCCGAGAGATAAGGGCTTCCTTTCCTTATTAGCCAATCAAGTGGCTAACCAGCATTGGCCGGCTGGACACAAAGGCCCTACTGGCACACCTCCCAGTCTTATTCCTTCGGGTTTACACTGGATACGTGGTGTGTTGGTGGAACTGCAATTGGTGCAGCGCAAGCCAATTG
>QNGE01005894.1:24532-37515 GCA_008508345.1 Paragonimus westermani
CAAATCCCCGACTACTCATCAGTAACCAAAATTTGTGACAACTGGCACGGAACACTGCACACACTCGCAGTCGTAGATTCTGTCAAACCTTATTAACTTGGACCAAATCGTGCATGTACAGAGTGCACCCTATCGCACCTAGCTTAATGTGAAGAAGGAGAGTTCTCTGAGTACAAAGGTCGTTATCAAATTTAAATGAGTTCCATTTGAAACCAGTCTCATCGCCAGTTACACTTCAGTAAGACACGAAGGCATATATTTTGAGACGAACATTTCGTTTATTCTCACTAGTCGATTACATAAAACAACCGATTGTATAAGTTTAGCGCATGGCGACAAAACAGTGAATTAAAAGACCATCGCATGTATGCAATCAGGGTTAAGTAAACGTTAAACCTGCTTTTGGTAAGCAGATGATGAGAATAAACAAAATGCTTGCATCTTGTAATGTGTACCTTCTTCCAGTGGTTTGAAACATCTCAGAGCAGTTTGATGAAATCGAAGATTTTGGCACGTTTCGAGAACGTTATTGATTAGAGGTAGCAGGTGTTAAATGAGTTTTCTACCTAGAAGATAGGGCAGTCTGATCACCACTCATGAGTGAAAATGGTTCAGACACAACATTCTGAATGGACCTAATGTCTCTGTCGGTCACTTCTGTTGTCTTATGAAAATGTGGTTGGAGTTCTAATCCTGAATGTGACAATTCTAACCAATTCTAACAAAAACGAAACTGAAGTCTGCTGTTTCATTTTGAAACGAAATGGCCGAAAAGTCTGTCTAAGAATGATTATTTGATGTTCAATGTAAATTACTGAAATTCTCTACTAGTCACCCCACTATGGATGTCCGTGAAAACACTGTCTGTTTGTTATGTTCCAATTGGTCTGACAGAACAAAACTGAGGGATATTCATCAGGGACTAGGGTTAACTGAACCTAGCAAAACGTGGTGATATTAATTACTATTGTTGTTTAGAGAAATGGTAGGATGAATGTTGTTCAGATATATTCTACTAAAGCAAGAAGGGTGTGAGGATAACATTGTCCTCTGTTCCAGTCTGTGCAGAAAAGTGCGAAGGGTCGCGTGTATAATGAAGTGTATATCACGACTTCATATCGATTAAGAGTCTGTATGCTCTGTGGGTTGAGAGAATCGGTTGGCGACATGATGCGTGTGAATTTACGCTGCGTGAACAATAAGGGTGGATGGTTCAGTGAACCACTTACAAACGTGTGGCGGATGAATGACACTACATACAAGTCTGTATGGTGGACTGTGTGATAGTCTTGTTGAAATCTGCTATCGATCTTTACTTAACGCTTGATAAACAAGTACGGAAAACGCTAGGTTGTGCACGCCATTACAACTAACAATTGCAGACAGTTTCTTTAAAGCTATGTGTAGGTATACGTAAAGAACAGAATTTCCTAATAAAGTACAGGTTCTGATGGTTTTCTATCATTAAATACACACTGCGAAACTGCTAGCTGCATGTCAGTCCAAGGTGGCGTTTTATGACACTATTTAGGAATTGAGTTGGTATACTTTGAAAAGGCTGATCGTTATACAAAACAATCATTGACACGAATTTGTTTTCAGTAAGTTAGTTATTTCTCCCATTTTTAGCACCACTCACGATCCGGATCGATATGTAAGTTTATTGTCTAACCTAAAGAATGAACATTCGGATTCAGTTCAGTGGTTCCTACAACTGTCCTTCCGAGCATCAATTCAGTCCAACACTGTTTCGTTCGCTTTTTCTCTTGGTCCTGATTCACGAAGGACTGGCCAAACCAAAAGAACATAACTCAATGTATTCAGTGGCAAAATGGAGTAGTGGTGTGTGATGTACCAGTTCTCCGTCGAGATTGTGGATCAACAGTCACCAAACCCATTCAGTAGATTGTGATGCAGTGCCAGAAATGAATAATCTGATCCGTCCTAAAACGTAGTTAAATGGGGTCTAAGTGAACAACAGTGGGAAAATTCATAAAGTGCACTAAATAAGTTTGTCGTGATTTATAAGTCGACAATCTTATTCAAGGGATTCGAAGTGAAGAGTCGTTTTCAACTATAAGAAGGTTACATACAGAAAGCAGTGGGAGGAAATGCACTGGCAGAATACCGTCACATCATGCATTCTTGAAATTAGAGTTAGTTGTGTTTACCGCGTGCTTCAGACAGATAAGTCCTTGTGAACGCAATTAAAGTATTTCGTTACCACGTGATTCAGAGATAGCTAACTGCTAGTACATATCCAGATTGTGTACTGAATCTGTCAGGTACACATGAGCGTATACATGCACACATCGCTAGAAATCAGTTTATGTATTTCCATACCAGCATATCAGAACGTATAAACAAAACACGTTGTAAATAAACGTCCCTAATGGGCCAGACCATTTGAAGTTTAATTTCAGTTCTGTCTTTGACTTCTTATAGGCTAGCACAACTATGGTAACAGCGAGTTTCATATCCGTCTCCACATACATGCATGCATATAAACCAACACATCTGATTTGTGGAGACGTATTGCACACACCTACACTCACATTATTCTGGTCACTTGACAATTTAAGTTTACTGTGACATTAAATTCAGATGTCCTCGAGTATCGTTCCATTGAAGTAAGGAACTGTAATCTTCGATTAAGGCGCGAAACTTCTTAGTAAACTGACCTAGATGTAGTGAACAAATTAGGCAAGGACGTGCAAATCCTACTTACCAATCCTCGCGAGAAAACGGATGAAAATTTTCCACTTGAAAAATGGTGGAAGATTATTGGTGCCTTCGGCTTTCAATCCACAATTTTCTGACGAGGATTGTGGAAGCGACATCTGTCGAGCAAATTCATTCCATCAGAACGATAGTCCCCAGACGTGACATTGTGCTTAGTGTGCATACGGCTAGCTTTGTGCCGTCTTGTCTACTGTACTCTGCTCAAATGACTCACCATCAGGGTGAGGCTTCCAAAACAGTTCTCCGAAAAGATTTACATTCGTCTAGTTAGTTCATAACCGATGCTTGTATAATAAGAGAATGAACTCAGTAGATTCCAGCCTGTCCTTTAACGACACGTCAGTATGACAGTCAATAGTCCATGCACGTGTTTTTATCGATCGCAGTAGAAACAGGTGGCACTCCAAAGGAATAACCGGGAGAACTAAAGACATCGGTCATTCATGACTTTTCTTTCCCAATTACCAACGGAACGAAACTTCACAGATATGCAGCCTCAACGGTTTGCTTTGTGTAGGCTAATTAAATTATCAAATAAGTGTGATCTTTAATTGCATTACAACTAGTGAGCTTGATTTGGCGGGCATACTTACCATCACCGTCATCATCCTGGTCATGAGCAGCAACCACAAAAATGCATTCTTGATTGCGTTGAGAATAAAATGCTACATTACCATAGTGAGAAGACCAAACCCTAACGTAGAAGCTAGTGAGAAGGTTAGGGTGTGATCATCTGTATAGTACTTTCTTATCATCCAAGTTGATTCAAGATGTCCACACCTCGCAATCAAACAATTAGGCTGAAAACGGCATTCTCCTTTTGGTATTCATTTTTGTTCCTCATCAGTCCAAAATGCTCTTCGGGTATTGCGTTTAAACAAAGGCGAGAGTGACCCCCACCGAACAATATTACCCGCCATCTGTTCGACCACAGACTGCCTGATTCACGGAGGCCATAACTCAACAGAGCAACCAGACATACAGTTGGCTAACCGAAAGGTTGCTATCTCCGTTTCCCTGTGATGTCAAAATCTGTTCACTTCACACCTTGGGCCACTCACTGGGTACATCGCAAAACAGACAGACTGGCAAACTATCAGATGATAACCTCAGTACATGACCCAAATGTCCAAGCTTTTGCAGTATTAGCGGTTAAGCAAATGAACTTGTATGATCCATACAATCGATTCTCCGCTTTTGAACCGTAAAGCTGCCTGCCAAGTGACGACACCGGATACACATAGTTGATTGCAGATCTCAGTGACATAAGCGAACAGGTTTGTCAGCAACAAATTGACACTTCTTTCAAGGTCGTTCTGTATACAGCACTGTTAAGCTTAGAGAGATGTGGCTGTATTACCGATATTGCCGATATTGCCGCCGTTTCTTGAACGGTTATCAGCTTTCCTAAATTAGGTATGCTCAACCTGTATAGTTGCTTTAACCTCAAAAGAGAGCCAAAGTGTGCTACAGAGACTGCTACTCAATAAGCGTCCAAACTATTGCCCCACCGTAGGTGCACCGCATATTCCACCGTTTTACTGAACCTACAAACAAAACTCCTAGTAGGAAAAGAGCTACAAGGCCAATCGAAGCGAGTGAGCGACTGTCGGTTCAGCAGCCGGTTGACCTGATCTGTGCTGATAACACGAACCATAGCCCCCCGGCTACTGTGACACTATTCAGTAAGCCTACTGACTCCGAAGCTCATTTTACTGGTTAGAATGGTAATCCACTTTCCGTAAATCAAGGTCAATCAGTCAGACGTTCGCAACCAAACTACCCACAGCCTGAAACACGCGCGAATCTATGGATGGCCCACCTAGTCAAAGTGAACGCAGAGAACCTGGAAGAAGTTTAGCCCGTTCACCTTGAAGGGTACCATAAAGCAAACATTGTAGACATGGGCACCAGAACACCGAGGATAATACCGATAACCTGGCCCTGGTTGTGTGTCGGTCCATAATAGGGTTCTCTTTGTCTGACAGTAGTTCGGCAATGCTAACAAATTGAGTGGAATGGGAGAGAAAATATTTTTTTAGGGTTTTTTTAACAGTTAGGTATATCTGATACCATACCGGGGACAGTTTGAAGACCACAAAAGAGACCTGACCCTAAGTAAGCTCTCGTAACGTAACCGCTGTGAACTAATGTTGATACCGTATCTGACTTCGAGTACTTAATGACGGTGCGGCGATCCAGCCACGAAAGGAATGAGAACTCAGGCTACACCCTGACCGAGATAAATACATACGTGTGCGGTCGCTGTTCATTGCCTAAGCAGTTGATGAACGTAGACGCAGCAACTTTATTATACACAATGTACTTGCTGCCGAAAGGGCTAATGCTATTAACTGAGCAGTGCACTATATAAACCAGTAGCGGTTCCTACCACCGGTCACCAGTGTACATCTGATCCAACAGTCACCAGTATAAATCGTCTGCCTTGGCCGGAGTACTTGGCCCGGATTAGTACTCCTCGACTTCTCAGAATAACCATTTTAAAAGAACTAACGAAACAAGTGCACGCAGAATGGCCTGCAGCCCGCGCACAGTTGTCAACTGCGATCAAGCACCATTTTAAAAAATCAAGAAATATCATATCATAGTGGAGACAACTACACGCTACCAAAAAACCCAGTACAACTGCTCTTAATACTGACCCATATGATTCTCATTCAGATGACAAATTCAGTCTGTGCGTTAAAACAGCCTGACTCACCGCCATAGGGGATGGCGACCTCAAAGTATGCCGTAACACACTGATTCAGCCGTTCTCGCTCGATGGACCTCCTCGAGTAGATTTATCTGTCATAAATACTGTAAGCAGTGAAACTGTCTCCTGATACTTTTGTTCACACCAATGAGGTTTCACTCTTCAGCAAACTTGATCCTCCAGAATTGGTCTGGTAGGCAATCAACATCACTGGAAACTTTGCTTGTTTGATTGATGGAATTTACGGATCGTCTTTTGTGCACATGGACGTCTACCTGAACTTGCGCAACAATGCACAGAATGTCATCTTTAGGTTACGCTCAAACTTTAACGAGGATAGATAGTAGTCACCTGGAGTAAGACTTCATAAGTCATTTAGTCTGCTGGGGATTTTTTCAAGGCAGTGATGGGAGCATGTCCAGAACCGTACGGAGTTGAGGGTGGGCCTGGTACCGTCTTGTCCTTGATTACACTCATCCTAAATGAACACTAGCAGCCCAGTGTTGAAGAAATCTTGGAGGCTGTCAACAGTCGTGCTTCATCAGTGTCCTTGGTCTAATAGACAGTCCGGACACCTGTGGAGTAGAACCCAAAGTTTGATTCCACTTAGAAGTTCACCCTGCAACAGATACCAAATAGAACATACTGACCCTACGCTTGCTGAGTATGTCATGTGGCGCAATCGTACCACGAATGGATTTTGCTGTCAACACGGTCTTTTTGATAAGCTGATGGTGAATCTTAAGCTGTTCTGCTGTGAAGTCGCAACACACACAACGAGTAAGGTTGGAAGTTCGCGACTTCAGACCTTTAGTGGATTCACCAATACAGATGCAGAGACGGAGAACACTCTGGGTAGACAGTATGAAAGTATGCGTAGCTGCAAATCATGAATAAATTTTGAATCCATAGGTGACAGTAACTTCAGTGTAACGAGTCACATTCACCTGCCAACCCACAAATCACTCGGTTTTTATTCAATATTTTCTGTCGTCCTAAAAAAGCTCCGCCACGGAATCAGCAGAACTGTTTACAACATCTTTCAGTCACCTCTTATCAACCAGTAGTTTACCGAAGACTGGGAAACAGTTAACAATCGCATCTGCCTTCAAATGTGGGTGCAGGGACAATCAAGCAAACTATCGACCAACAGCGTCGCTTTCAGTAGTCTCTGAATTAATGCAGAGATCATTAGATGACTCTCTGGGCTAAAGTTGAATACCTCCAAGTCGTCACCAAGGGGCAACATGGCTTCCGTAGGGTATACTCATAGGTCACGAATCTGCTGTTTGTTCTTGATGTTTGGACGAACTCTGCAGACGCAGGACTATCCACAGAAATGGTGTATCTTGTCTTCTCCAGATACTTTAACAAGGTTGGTCATTTAATCCTAACAGAGATAACAATCACGCCGTATTTGGTTTTGATGCGGGCAGCTTCTAGACTAACCGGTCACTCGGTATGTTTCGATTAGAAAAGCCGTAAATGAGCACAATACATGACCCCTAAATCACTTCTGGCACTTCAGAACAGTACGTTTATTACGTTGCGTTTCAAAACCACCCGATGTTCTGACTGGTTTTGTGTGGTTCCAAACTTGTGATTGGAGGAGTCTGCTTTGTAACCGAATCGTATCTGAATTTATTTCTAGCCACTATCCTTGTGTCTTTGTTAGAAGACCGATTGTCACGCTTTACTGACAGATTTTTTGTACACAGTTGTTTCTGTTTATCGAACGCTGTAGGTCACATGAGTTGGAGGTCAGCATGTGCAGATACGTGAATAGACAGCATTATACGCGATTGCTGGTGGTATGTTTGGGCTCAAATAATCCTTTCTACAGAAAGAACCGTTCGGATCATCCGCAAAAGGTCATTGCTAGCGTTAAACGACTGACACATTTCACATGTTAATTGTTGTCGGGACAATTAGTATCCCATTTTGTAGCGACAACCTGTACACCTCGAAAAATTTCGTGTAGCCAATAAACCTTTGATGGTCAACGGGAACGTTCCTTCATTATTTGTGGGCCATCCGAGTTTTGATTGATGCACACCGGACATCACTCACACTTGATCGCGAATGACAGCTTTCTTTTTCGAATAAGAATTGGACTCAAATTTTACTTGCCCACCAGAGTCTCTTAATGATATACACCAATGTCTCAACAGTGAATTAAAACCCAGTAGGTTTCTAAATTCCCGTCATGGTGCTACCGGTGATATTTAATAGGCACGTATGATTCTTGTCTAATGTGTCTTTTTGAAAGGATTTGCTCAAGAAGTATGTCTGGATGTAAAGTATATGATCAGATGTGGGCATTGTAGACATCAGATTATTCAACCTTAACGACATCGATTACGGGAAAGTGAGTTGTGGTAATTTTAAGCTTGGATACTGAACCACTTATGAGTTTGATGTCGTCACTAAGACAACCTATATGGTTTAAGGACATAATTATGTCAACTGCTTCGGTGTTGAGTGAATAAGTACCAACAGTTATAATGTAAAACTGCATCTCAAACAATTTTGAGTGAATTACTCATTGTTGCCTCTTCTTCTGTAGCTGAACCGAGTGTACTGGGCTACCCACTGTTGACAAAAGAAAGCACATGCCCACAAGGATTCATCCAGCAATCGCAATCCCTTAGCTACCAGAAGGAAAAAACACTTCAAGTACCCTACTGTGTGGCTCCTGAACGTGTGTTGCATCCAGACAGACATCGTCTACAGTATTCTTCGTTCAACAACTTCTGTCTCTATTTAATCTCCAGCAGCAACCAATGTCCTTCAGGTTAGTTGTGCTCTGATACTGGTACAGGTTGGTTGTTTGCATTTGTGATTGTGGTTGACCGTTTCAAGCGTCCACAATTCCCTCTGCAACAATTTGTTTTCCCGGTCAACCGTTAAAACACATTCCCCGTTTTAACTAGCCACCGTATTTTGCTTCGCAGTAGACATTGTCTGGATATTTCACCTCCTTTTAAACAACACTGATTATTCAACAAACAGAATCTACCACCGAATTTAAGATTAGGTTCAACTCTAACGCAGAACTGTTGATATCAGTTGTTAGAGCGTCAAATCCTGTTAGTCGTTGGGCACCCATACCCCACAGGACTCACAAACGCGTCAGGATGAGAGCACACGCTACTGTGTGTACTCCCTTGTCGTGAGCCTACTGGATATCTAGCGCTCGTCAAGATAATAGAGCATGGCTAGAAAACACTGACTGAACTACGATAGTTACAGGTTAACGAACTTTCAAGGTAGACAAAATTACAACAAAGAAACCTTCAGCTGGTGATTCTTCAGTTTGAATTCTATTGTGACTATAGCACCTGGTGAGTTAGAAGCATACTAGACGACTCTGTGTCATCCAGTATTTTCATAGTAACCTTCCTGTTTGGATTATTAGGGGTTGGAATCTTCATAGATTTTCAAATATTTCTGAAGGCTTGGAAATTATGGAAAAATTCTCGAACAATATAACCACCTTTTACGCGGAGATATTGAGTGTACAAGTAATTCGATTGATACGAACAAAAACCGCTTGTCAACGGTCAACAGGATCAGGAAGGACGCATTTAAAGATACCTTGACCAAATATATCGCTTATTACAAGGTAAGAAGTTCTTCGTCAGTTCCAAAGAATCTGCGATTTGACTTGCTAGAATGGGGTGGTTTTTAATCTGCGGTTTCACAAGAGAAACCTGCAGCTGCCATCTACGTCCATCAAAACACCACAACTGGTTTTTTCAGCCGGACGTGCCGATATCGAAGAACCTTTGAATATCTAGTGAGCTTGAGAGCTTCTGCTCTTGTGAAACTCGGGTCCGCAGCGTATATGAAAGGCCAGTAGAAGTCAATACAATCGAAGTGAACAATTTTTTGCACACCTGTGTGTCCCACACTCGTGTCAGGACTCAAGCTCAAGTTCATCGACCAGCGACGTATTTATCTACCACCTAGTGAATGACACTACCGTTTGCAAACGTCAGTATCTTGTTTTCACATTTCCCAAGTCACATGTCCTCTCTGCCTATATGGATTAATGTTGGTTACCCCCGAATTGGGCATTTGGTACCCAGTAAACATGAGTTTTGGATGGAATTCAGTATAGCGTTTAGGAGGGTTTCTGTGCGGTTAGTGACGTGAAATATGAATGACAACCAAAAGAAAAACTTTACTTTCGTAACCACATTTACTCACGCCAGCTACTAGACAAGGGTACTCGGTAGCTCAACAGACTGCTGAACCTTGGACAATTTTGAATATCCTGGTGACGCTGGCCTTGCATACAGCCTACCTAACAACCATACCACCCATCATGAAACCTGCAACACCTAACCAAACTCACCGCCTCACAGTTGGTTTGTTAAAGCTACCATAACAAACGGGTAGACGACAGTAACTTGGCCTCCGGTTGGGCTTAGTGACAAAGCCTGACCATCATTCGTGACAACGTTATCAGTTGTTGATTGGAACTATTACGGTTAGGCTGAGCTGTGTACGACCTCTGGTTAATGTCTGGAGTTAGTTATAGCTTTCGACAAGATGAAGAAAACGTACATATCTGACAGGCTGTGGTTAGATTTCATACAAGTTTTTGTGCCATCCGTCCGTTTTTAAGTTCGGTTTTTCGCATTCGCATCATTGTGTTGGCTGACATTCTCAGTCGATTTGGCTGATATAATTCTATCCCTCATTAGTCGTCAAACTGGACCATCAGAAACATAATCATACATGAGTCAAGCGAACATTCTCACCTCCCTGCAGCCGGTAACCTGTCTATGAATGGAACAAGTAATCTGGGATCTAGGAAAGCGAACATACAAAATTATAGGGGTCTTTACCATAGTCAGTCTGGTTGCAACCGTTTGCGTCTGACAGTTAAGTCACGCCTGACCAAAGAGTGATCTTCAAGTTACAAGCAAGGTCAAAGCGATATTTCTGAGGTATCATTATGAGGATGAAGTTCAGAGCTATGTTGAGCAAAGCCCCCAAAGTTTGAAACGATAAATTCGTTCAACAAAATCAGTGGGTTACAAACGAGGCTCAAGAGACCAAAAGTGAACTCAGCAATGCGTGTGGGTCTGAAGCTAAATTGCAGATTAATTGTGTGAGACAAAGAACATCGCAAATGAACGGTAGAACGTTGAGTAACAATGGGGTATACAAATAGGTGTAACTGATTATCTCACTTCAACAGCTGTCAACGTACCTATCAATCCCGTAATCGCACTGAGAAGGTGATGTGATGAGCACCTTTTGGAAAACTAATCGTCGGGTCAATGCATATCTACAGTATAACTGGTAGGTAGTTTGATGGATCTGATGATTTGGAAGAAACCCAATACGATCAATCTGGGATTCGGGTGGATTCGGTCCATCAGGAGAAACAGCACGCGTTAAGTGTCGTACCGACTGAGATGCTGCAGAGCTCGGAAACCACGTCAAGATTTTACAAATTTCACATCCGGACCCAGCTATCCATCCAACCTACTGTAATACATGGACTCCATCAGTTGATTGAGGAGGTTGAATTTTCAAACAAGATTTCTCAGCCAGTCCCAGCTGAATTCCGTTAATAGGTCGGATGGGTGATGGATCCGAATGTAAAATTGTGGCGCTCCCGATATGGTTCCGTGACTCAACTGTCAAGGCGCTTGCCACGTCTAGACGTGTTATTGCTGTTGCTAGCTAAATATTACATACGGATTATCTGCAAAGTCGGATAGCGTGGGCTCTAGTTTTCGGCTGGATGATCCACAAACAACTGGTGAACAGCAGCCAAGATAAACTGATCGCTAGTCATGCGAGGGTAAGGGATCAAACGATCTTCTTCTGTGCGCACAGCTTTGGGTAATTGTATCGGAATCACTTCGTCCGATGCCAGACAGTAATTTTTGGATTGACCTCAGCTGATTAAGTTCAAGCGGCACATCGGTCGTATTTGATCACAGTCTTCGCATTCAGATAGACTTTCTAGCCAACATGCTTCCAATAGGTTAGTTGGCCGGATTTTTGTAGATAACTTCGAACGGCTCGTTCGGGTCAGTTGTGTGGTTCGTTTCTGTCAGACGGGCGACAATCACCATTGTTATCGATTTCTCTACTACAATTCATGCCCAGGTTGTATTACGTCTTTATTCTTTTGGACAGTTGTGCTATCCTGCGTGAAGATTATTCTACTGTACAACTTCAGATAAATGATAATACGAACCTACGTTGAGCGTGGACATACTTCAGAGGGGGAAGCATGTGTGTGGGAGGGTGTTGAAACCTGAACAAATTGTGGCAGCTGGAAATATCCGATGAAGGATGTTCTATAGTTGGTGATTGGTCAATGCTGCAACTGAGTCGCTTTTAGAGAGGTGATTGATAAACCTGACGTTCTTCTCCGCTTGACGCGTCAATGCTGTATCTGTCATAGATTTCGAAATGAATCTGACTTCACAGCCGTTTTCTAGAAAGAATATAAAGATTTCGTAATCAATCGCAGTGTTCGAGCATATATTAATTTTTCCATTAAAAAGGTGATAAATTGGCCCTCACCTTTGTTTGGTTGAAACAATACTGTTGAAATTCGTACAACGTCCGGTCCACGTCGACTTGTGGTACATAGCCAAATTTAACTGAAAATCATTTAGTCTGGAAAAGTTTGCTTCAACAAAGTGAAAATTGTTGTTCGACTCAGGCTGTGGCGTGAGACAAATAGCGCTGTGGGCTTGACTGAACGTGACGAGAACGTTAGGTATCAACGATGAATTATCAACGGTAGCGAAAATGTCGTCCACGTAACGGTGATGGGTTTGAATGTTCTTTATCGAGATACTGAGCCGGTCGTTTTTGAGTTTTTCCACAGGAACGTCGGCAGTCAACAAACCCTTTGGGGATTCGTTAGCTACAGCTGATTTTTGCTGACGAAAACCTCCGCTGAAGTTGAAATGAGTGTTAAGCGTATATCGGAATAATTACTTTCACAGCCGCCCTTGAGATACAGCTATTTATGTCAATTATTTTAGTATGCCCACGGAGGTAGGCAATGAATTCTGTGAGAACGTTTGCACATGACAACGTTACATCAAGTTACATTATGCATTTATGATCGATATTTGAATTTCTTAACGTCCCGGTCAACCCAAATGTGTCCGTTCCCCTGACCCGATCAGATATTGAAGAGAATCCTTAAGATCCCTTTGATAACACGACTTGTTACGAAATGATTACGATTTAAGCCCAGCGACCGACATACTGCTTCTTACGTTTGAATCTGCTGTCCAGTCCAACCGTGCTCGACAAACCCGTTAATCTTTACCGGCGTCCGCCCAGTTGTAGACCCGTGTAGTTGGTTGCACATCTCTTATAACATTCGAATTCTGTCTTACTCATGTTCACTTGCCGTACAACCGGAGGTTGCCAGCCCAACTACACACACGTTCTCATATGGATACCATAATTCACTTGGTCGCACCGGGATGTGACTCCCATTTTGCCTACAGTCCACCACTCAGTGTTTGTG